>VZTX01020707.1:121247-209699 GCA_013400915.1 Pardalotus punctatus | reverse complement strand
AAAAAAAAAAAAATTCCAACACTAATAAGGGAATTACAATATTTTTAATAATCTATCATTTACTACACTTAATATGAGTTCCCTAAGTATAGTCCTTAATACAACAACAACCAGGGTGGAAATAAACTAAAATGCAACTGCTTCTAGCTGTTATCATTGTACATAACTCAGGTTGAAATACAGATCAAGAAATTTATCAGATACAACTCCTGTAAATAAAGTGTCTTTTGTATAATGGTTCACTAGCTACTGCTGCTCCATTTCTCAAATCTTCATTTTCTCTTTAAAGGCATTTACAGTTTCCAAACACAGAGTTATTTTCTGGAGTTGAATCACATTTTGAAAATATCACCTTAAACTAATCCTTGTCTCCAAGCAAGCAGACACACTTCGCTGATTTATCTGAATAGATGCCGTCAATTTGTGGCAATGAAGCATCTGGGAGTTCTTCCTTACTGTAAGTACACAGCTGGAATTACAGTATGATCATAGCATTTTGTAGGACCATGATGTTTCAGTCCTGCTTCTTGGTTAGCCAGGGTTGTACAAGAACCTTGAGCCTGGTTTATTCTGGTCATATTGCAAATGTTAGTTTTTTAAGAATATTTCATCTTATTCAGAAATCTCACACCTCTTTTTTGCAGTTCAGGGACACACTAACTTTATTTTTATTCCTTACATAAGAAAAAAATTAATTTGAAGTTGCCTCTGATTTTTGATGAGTCCATAAAAGTGACAAAATTATCAACATATTGTCCAGGTTTATATTACAACTGTTACTATTTTTGTACACTTACTTATGTGAAAACAACTGGCATCTGTAGTAATATTATAACATGCACAACTCCACAGTAAATAGCTTTACATCAGATGATAAATGTTGCCTTAACTAGATATCTTGCCAATCTCACTTCAGCACCAGCTTTGAGGTTATCGCTGCTATTCATACAACTCCTGCTATTTCATGAGCTCTGCTCTTTTCCTGTGTGTTTGACACAGACACTGAATTCAGACTGGCTTATACTGAAGTAAACATACACACATGAAAAGAAATATTTCAGAAAGATCAAGAGCTAATTAAAGTGACCAGATGACCACCCTGCAAATACTCACGCAATGGAACGCCATATCACGTACTGCTCCTCTTTGCCATTAATAGAAGCCAGGTCTCCTCCTATGGATCGACAAAACTCCTGTGATTCCAGCCACGTTTTCTTGTGCTCTGCTCTTGAAAAAGGCTAAAGAGAGCATTTTGCCATCAGACAAAATAGACCATATAGATCACAAGATTGAGAAATGTTAAATACCCAAAAGCAATTAATTTACAATTATATTCTGTGGGGATCACAGAAACTTCTAGTATAGGGTTTAGGAGTGTTCTTTGAAATACTGGCTTGGAATGAGTCCTTAAGCCAAGTTAGCACACTGCATTGCTGACAGGAGTGTCTATTGCAAGACAACCAGACAACAGTCTTAAAAGAATTGGAAATTAAGAATAGAAGATCAAACCTGAAGATTAATCTTTAACAAAATAAACAAAACCTTGGGCATTTCAGCAGAAAGGAAGAAGACTTGTACGTATAATCTGCAAATAAGATTATGAAACAATAAAACATATGTATACCAATTTTTATTGGGATCACAGAATATTCTGAGTTGGAAGGGACCCACAAGGATTATCAAGTCCAGCTCTTAAGTGAAGGGCCCACACAGGGATGGAACCTGCAACCTGGGCATTATTAGCACCATGCTCTGACAAACTGAGATAATCACATGTATGTGAAGCAAATAGAAACTACCTTAATGCAGAAATAGTCAGCATACTTACTTTGAAACAGAAGCTAATACGATTGTTTGAGTCCCAACCTTCTGGACACCGGGGAACAGGAGTTGTTGTAGGAACAGGTGGAACTGTCACTCCTTCTGCCCACACTTTGCATAGGAACTTTGCCTTTTCTTCACATTTTAGTACATCCCATAATCCACCTGCTATTCCAGTTCTCATGGCAACACAGCCTGGCTTTCTTCCTGGTTGCAAACAGGAATGCACAAGAACACCACTCAGGGTGTTATAAGAATTTAGAAAACTTCATGTTCTACCTTGGCAGGAATAAAGTCTTTGTACAGGGTCAAAAATATTTCTAAAGCTAGAGCAGGTCCATGGGAGGACCACGAAAGTCATCAGAAGACTGGAACACCTCTCCTATGAAGAGGGGCTTAGGAAGTGATATCGTTCAGTCTTTTTACCAGAGCTTATAGTGAAAGAACAAGGGACAACCACTTTAAAATGAAAAAAGGCACATTCAGATTGGGCACAAGGAATGAATCTTTTTATCATGAAAGTGGTGAGTCACTGGAATAGGTTGCCTGGAGAGCTTGTAGATGCCCCATTCATGAAAATTCTCAAGGTGAGATTGGGCTAGCATTTGAGCAACCTGGTCTAGTGGAAGGTGTCCATGGCAGGGGGTAGGAACCATGTGATCTCTAAATATTCTTAATGTTCTTTCATACCATTCTGTGATTCTGTGATTCCAATCCATGAAATTAAAAATAAAAAAAAATTTTTAAACAGGTTCATCCACTCTGAGATACTGAATTATGCCTCACACCAAGTCACCTGCAATGGCTGACTCTAGCTAGATCATAACCTTAGATCCAAAAAATTCTCTCATTCTCTCATAAAACTGAAAGTATAGCTGGAGGTGGTTTCTCAAATTTTTCTAATTTGACTTACAATTTTCAAAAACTAACTAGATATAAAGAAGCCTACTATCGGCTTTGTGGTCTACATAGCCTTACCACTTCACCTAACACATTCAGATCAGCAATCAGCTACTGAAATCAAACAGAATCAGAGGACCTCCTGAAAGGCATATGCAACATACCAGAACTTTGAACACCCAAAAAATCATCCCCTTTCTGATGTGATGTCAGAGATTAAATGCCCTCCCATTCCTAGATTTTGGCCCTCTTGTCCTCCCTCACAATCCCATTTTCTCTAGGATTCAGAGATGCTTCATGCATGCTGTGATCCCACACTCGGAACACGCAGTGAGCAAGAGTGCTACGAGACATGGCTGAACAGGCAGGACTCGCAAGGAGGGTGCATCATGCCTGCAGGGATTGCTCCTCCAGAGTGGTACAGGCACAGCCTTCCCCAGAAGAATTGCAAATCAGAAACTCGATCTCAATTAAAAGTTTCTTCCCAAGTGCAGATTAAAAACTCATTTCAGTACTGAGCAGGAACTTAGCAATCACACTGGATGCCTGGGGAAAGCAGATGGATGCATTTGAAAGCCATTGGCCATTATGTCATCAAGAGAGGGCTGAGGAAAAAAAATCAAGCAGTGAGCAATGTTTTTTGGGCTCTGGACCCATTAAACAGCACAGAGTCATACCTACCAGGCATTTCAGAATTCCAATGTGTAAATAAGACAGATTCACCATTAGCCCACTTGAATGTTCCCTTTTCTTCTATATCTGAAAGTCCAATCCAAAAGTATTTTTCTGTTCTCAGCCCAACCAGGCTAGTTAGATAGGCTTGTTCATATCTGTTCAAAAGAAATCAGTCACAAAATTAATACTGTTAAATTTATTTTTTAAAGTTTCAAAGGCTTATTATTTTCTTAGAATTACTGCTGTACCTTCTTGAAAGCATAACTTGGATGGATTCTCTTTAGCAAAGAATATAACAAAAACATTACAAAATAGATATTTTGCAAGCTTCAATCTCAGAGTATTCTGCTTTCTTTTCAGATGTCTAGTAAATAAGGTGGCATAATCATGGACTGATAGCAAATCAGTGGTAAAGGAGAAACCAAGTAACCTAGCATGCTTTATGTTTTATACCACTGTAATTTGTGAGTTTCTAGTACTCTTGTATTTTATGATTCCATGCTTCAGACAAATCCAAAACTAAAAAAGGAATCCCTGCATTACTGAAGTTACAAAAAGTAGAGGCTAAAGTAGTATCATACTAAATTATCAAACTACGAAACACGAATTTAGATCCAATTATTATGTATTATGGAAACAAACCTATGTAAAGGTAATGCCTGTCATAGTTCATTACAGTGTTTAAACAAAAAGCTCTTAAGACATCAGAGCAAATTTAAAAAGTCTCCCCTTAACAAGGTGTAGTCTGAAGGCCACATTAAAGTTAAACCATTTTTATGGCACTGCAATGCTATCTGTGTTTAGAGAGCTACCATTTGTGACAGGTGGAGCTTTCACATTAGAATATATCTATTTTGATTATATAGAAACAAATAAGAGATTGTGTAAAGCATCAAGTCATTTGCAGGCAAAATATTTTGTTTCTTACACCTTTTATTTTTCCAGTATTTCTCATCCACTACTATGCACCCCTTCCAGAAACTTTACACACACTGAACCCTGGCTGAATTGTGACAGATTTTCAGGTACCAAGCTCTTTATATAATTTGATTTCTTGCTTAATTTTTTCAAAAGTACCTCAATTCTACCAGATAGTTGACAATTATATCCTCTTGCTCATTTGAACTACCTTTTCTAAGGAATTCAGAACCATGTTTCTTCATTTAATAATCAAAATTGGATTCTGTATTCCTCACTCAAGTTAGTTCCTCACTATAAGGAAGGAAGTAGAAAATATAGTTCTATTTTTAATTTGACATAACCATTGATACCAATACTGATTTCACAGCCATGACCTACTTCCAGTATAAACCAGATTCCTGGATTTGAATATACATGTAAAAACTGCGATAATTTCTCTATCTACAGAGAGCTGTCCTCTGAAGTTAGATTTTTGCCCAGATCAGAGTCTTTATTTTGATATGAAGGTGAATATAGAAGTTCAATCCTCATTTGATCCCCTTAGACAAGCAGACGTTTACATACCTGTCTTCAATAGTTGCTAAAAAAGCCTGATGCCTTCCACAGGTTTGATTTGCTTGAGAAAATGTTACAAATGTATTTCCAATGAAGTAACAATAAAAACCATGTCTTTTCCAACCCTGTTAAAATAAATTGAAGTGATCATGGGAAAGGGAAAGGGAAAGGGAAAGGGAAAGGGAAAGGGAAAGGGAAAGGGAAAGGGAAAGGGAACCAACAAAGCAGAAAACTGATTTATACCACTGTTACCCAACCACTAGACAAAGGAACAATGGAACTGAAGAAGTCAGAGTGGAAACAGGTAGGATTAAGGCTTTTTAGAATTTTGTTTCATAAAACAATTTTTCATATCTAATGAATTTTTAATCAGTGTAGTCTACCCACAAAGGGATGAGAGGCTTTCCTGTGCACCTTTTTCATTCAGACCAGGATTATAACCAGCACATAGGCATTGTGCAATGGTGAGGACGGTCTTCAGAAGCAAACTTCAGCTTGAATTTTGAGAAAGGGAATGACACCTCAAACAAGTTTGTTTATTCTTAACTATCATTAATACTCTCTCCTAAAGTTTTGTCATTCAAGTATCATTTACTCAGGAACATCTCTCAGAGAAGTCTGCTATGATCACAATTCACACAAATTTTCTTCTGACGGTTTTCAATTTCTCACTTTTGAGAGACTTGTTTCTACAAGCATGTACCTACTTCTTTAGGCAATGATTACATCCATAAGCATGAGGAACCCTTTATTTCCTCCATTAGTTGAAAACTTATAAGGTACTCTTTACAAATACTGGGAATAATCATCAACGACTTTCTCTGAAGCTGTGTAAAAAAGTCTTGGCAGAAAAGGCAATTTCTTCAAGGAAGACAAATACTCAGTAAGATTTTATATGACATAATAAATTACAGTAGTTTTTTGTAATTACTGGGTGTTATGTCATCAGAAGGCAAGCAAGTAAACAATAGATCTGCTGGCAATTCAGAAGGAGCACAATAGATTCATTTTACTTGGGCACTGGTAACGAGCTGTTTGAAGTAGAGAGCACTGCCAGAGACCACAGCAAAGCCCTGAGAACAGTGTTTAGACATGGACACCCTTCCTGCTGTGAATAATTTTGTAGGAAACTGTAGGCAGAGCTAAAGTGCAACTGCTGGTACAGGCAAACTCTTTAGGGAAGCTTGAATAGCAATCAAGGGAAAATGGCCTGCTGCAGGGACAACAGGTTTGAGATTTGGTGTTAGTTCTGGAAAAAGAAAGAGAGTATTAAGAGCCCAATGACAGACACAGATTAGATTTAGTCATATGTATCACCTACCCCATCTGCCATAGAAATGTGAAGGCAAACTCCTGATTATGATGACACAGGACTTATTTGTCCTGTTTTATCTGTCACTTAGGTGACAGTTTCTCTTTTTTACCATTCCTTGGAGCCTATTCAGATCAGACAGCTTTTTCTTCACTTACACTCTGGCAGCCCGTGTCAATAGCGTTGTCTTCTGTAGAAGCATCTGATATAGCTTTCCTTTTGCAGATGTAGCCAATTTTCTTTTCACAAGAATGGTCTGCCCAAAATCCATCCTGAACATACAAACAGAACACCAGTAAACTGGGATTTAATCTTCAAAAAAAGCTGGTTTATACTTCTAAGTATTTAATAATTTTTTGCTGGCTTTAAATGGAGCAAAGCCTACATCATTCCTACCTCATTCCTACCTCACTTCTGGAGCTGGTTTACCATTGACTTACACTTTCTTTGATTATCTACCCTTCTGAAAAGCAGTCCCTTGAGGGTGACAACAATATACCATCTTTACAAAGACTACTAATTTAATAATCATGTGGGAGGAAAGGGATATATCATCCCTCTCCACAGAAGTACAGGTGGAACAGAAAAAAAACACCAGAAGACTATAGTTAATGCTTACACAAAACTTTGAAGATGCAAGATCTTTGACAAAGTTAGAATTAATATTCTTATTCCTCATACTGCAGATTCTCAGAACAATGACATTCAGTGGGAGTTGTACTGAAAGTAAGGAACATCACACTATGTTTCCAAAATATTTTACATTGATACATTTTGGCTGAACAGAGGAACTAAAGTATTAGGACAGGAAGGGAAACTTGTGTGCCTCTCACCTATGCCTTAAAGACTCCACCTTTATAACTGTAATTTCGCAGCAGTTGGTGGCAATTTCTTTTTTTTTTCCATTCTTTTTATTCTTTCTCCCCCAACAAACTAGAAATGCAAAAAAATTATCATGGCAATATGCAGACATTTGTGCTACAATATCCAAAGTTCTCAAAAGCCTCAACAAAACCTGCTTCCAGCAAAAACTCTTCCAAAGCTCAACACTACTGCCTACAACAGAAACGACTTGGATGTTCAGCTGGTGCTTGCATCTGTCCTGTGCTGACTACAAGGCAAGTCCATTGGTGGCTGTCACATCATCCCCTACCATTTCTTTCTCAGTCTCTGAGAAAGGCTGTAGGTTGGTAGGCCCTTCAAATAATTACCCAAATCTCTGACCTTTTCAGACTGGGAGAAATCAGCTTTTCAAAACCTTCAGACTTCTGCAACACAGGAAAACCTAATCTGAAGCTGTAGGTCTCTAGCTGCAGGAAGATCATTTGCTGCCTTTCCACAGCTGTGGAAATTCATGCAGTAATTTCCAGATACTTCTTGCCAGGTCTTATGAGCTGCCTTTTGCAAATATATATCTGTTCTCTTTCTTTCTTGTTAACTAAACCCAAACACTTCCTTTAAAAAGAAGGTGGTGCCATAGACAGGGCCAGTCTTTGCTCCATAAAAATAAGTGATGGATTCAGATGGCTTCAGCCAAGGAGGGATCAATGCATAAATATCAGCAATGGAAATATAAATGTACTTAGGTAGGCAAACATCAACAGACTGGGAAGATCAGCTTATAATTATGCATTGTTTGGTCAGCTGACAGCTGATTCCAAGAGACAATGAGCTGGTACAACTTCCATGGCATTTCTTCAGCCAAAAGCTACATCATGCTTTCTGTCTTGATTTTGGGCACTGATACAAGTGAAAGGATGACAGCTCTTCTAAAGCAGCAGAAAGGAACAGCAGGCTGCTACTTTTATTTATAGCTACAGCCATAAATATACCTATCAATTGTCATTGGAATTAAAAGAGCCTCTGAGGTTTTGATACAAGTCTTACTTAATACATATTCAGTGCTGGAGGACCCCAAGATCCTTCTGTAGTGACTGGCACTGTGTTGGATGTAGGAAAAGAAGGTTTAGTCTAACAGAGGATGGCGTCCTCCCTTCCCAAATCCAAGGACCAGCATCCTGAACCAGTATTTTCAGGTGGTTGTTGACCATAGTATTAATCATGCCAGCTTGCCACTGGATGCTCAGTTTCTGAACAGTGATCATGAGTTACCTGGCTGCACTGAGTGCTGCAGTTTTAGCATGGCATGCAGCACATGACCAGTGGCCCGAATTGTAATGCTTTGAGACCTTCATAATTGAATTACTTTTATTTTAATCACCAAACAAATGTTGGATCCCTTTTAACAGGTCATCTTCTGTCAACAGATTTGCCTCAACACAAAAATGCCACTGCATATATCTGTAAGTATTCTTGCCTCCTTGTTAATTAACTGCTCGTGTGTCCCAGTGGTTTGGTCTGAACTCCAGAATTTTACTGACTATACAAAGTGAGAATGAGGATGTAAATAACAACGATTCCTATTTTGCTATCTATTTCTTTATCCAGCAGATTTCAATGAATGGCCACATGGAATAGGAAAAACATTAGGTAGACCAGCAGGTTTTTTTCAGGGCTTGACATCATGGAGCAGCATGAACTTACTCCAGACCATGCTGCTGGTGCCCTGCACCAGAGGATACAGCTAGGGCTAGCTGCAGTCTCTACCTGCCTTGCCTTTCTCCTAAAATCTTATAGAAACAACCACACTGTCTTTCCTCTAATCTTGAAACAGAACCTGAGGTAGCTGGTTCTTTCCTAGAAAAATGTAACAGGTTCTGGAGTTCAAACTATCACAGGTGATTTATTTAGGTTTGCAGAAAATCAGAATCTAGTGGATGTCAGGCTCTGTACACAAATATAAATTTTTAACCCGAATCTAAGTTCCCCAGATTCTGTAATACTTGGCTTGGCCAGAAAATGCCAACCCAGTCCTCAGAAAACCACATAACAGGTTCTGTTCCTTCCTGTTTTTTCTTGAAATGCTTCTCAGAAGGCAGTCAAGTCATTTTGATAAAAATCACAGCTTTACCAATGGATTTAGGCTGCCCTATTGTTCCAAAAGTCTGTAAAAAAAAAAAAATTTAAAAAAAAGTATCTAGGAACTATGAATATCAAGAACAATCTTAATACTTTTTTTAAAAAACCACCCAAATCATGAAATGCCTGTCTGTCTCTTACTTCCTCTAATACTTTCTGCACCAATACTTCCATGTGTAATACCATAAACCTTAAAGTTACAACCAACAGATTAGGTTAGCTAAAGGGCACAGATGGTGGATGAGGTAAAACCCCATGTGTTCCTAGCAACTCACCACCCACCTGCACCAAAGCCTTACTCACCCCTCCCATGCCTGAACAAACTCTCCAGTATCTCCTTGACCAGTACAAAAATCCTTGAAGCAAGTGCCATTTACAACCTCGATTGACTGACTCTCACATTGGAGCACTCAGCTTCTTTCCACTGCCTGACCCTCTAACTCTGACAGGCAAAGCATCTCCTACAGCCTCAACCAGCACTGGCACAGCCACCGCACAGACAACAGAGCACACAAATCCTCACACCCTTAAAAAACTGTTGGCCCAGTTACCATGTGCACCACGGTGTGGTTGACATGGAAGAAATAATACATTTACACTCTTCTCACCAGAGTATGCCCACTAATACAGCAGAGTTTTTAAAATAATTTTTAATAAGGACTCCTCTATGTCCCCTACTACTTCTTCCTGCTGCAGAGCTGGCTCAGCCCTCTCCTGCTGTACTCAATCTCAACCTTTAAACTTGAGAGTTTCTGCACCAGAATGATGGTGACACGAGCCAGCTGCATGAATACAGACCATGGCTGCTGTTGATGTCTGCACCAAAATGAAGCAAGCGAGAAAACCAAGGCTATTGGAGCTTGACTGAAAGCTTGTGTTCAAGTAGAGCTCAGTAGAGTGTTCAGGATATTGAGAAAAAATTGAGTTATTCTCTTCAATTTATAAGTGCACTCACCAAAAGTGTAGCAAAAGTAGAACCACGAAATTTTAATTTTGCAAAATAAGAAAATACCTTTGGTATTTTGGTACATGCTTTTCCCCTCCTGATAAAATAGGCAAACTCTAAAGGAGGTGGCAAGTTTAATATATTTAATTATCACAAAATGGAAAAATACAGCATCAACACAGACTGACTTTTATGCTGGGTATTATCTCTGTTTCTGCAATGCTCCTGTGTCACCAATCATTGCCAGATTCCAGAAGACAACCCTTTCAAAGCAGCCTTTAAATTGTAGGTATACAGCAACTCAGGAAAGGCTTTCACTAGTGCCACTGCTCAATACCTTACTACTTTTGTCATAGCTCTTCATGTGCAGTGTAGATACAAGCATAACAACTAAACCACCTAGATCAAAGATTTATAACTTTGCCAAGAAAAATAAAATTAATATTTCTGTTGTCTTCTGAAGAGAGTATTTCTCTCTAGCATCAATAAAAATTGCTAGTGCCATTTTTTAAGGTGAACCCCATATTCAGTCAAAACAGAAAGAAAAGAAAAAATCCAAAATATCTTTTTCACTTCCTGAAGAAAAAGATTTATGTGTTCATCTGCTTCCTGGTGTAATTATAAGATTCTTTAAAACATCCACATGCACAAACTGAAATCCAGAAATATGGATCTTGGGGGGCAGTTGCCACCACTTGTCTGCTCCTTAGGGAAGACAGTGAAATTTTCTGGCAACCTCAAACAGAGATCCTTCCTCAAAAAGTTAATTCTTGATTCTAAAACAGGCTGCTTCAAGCAGTAATATCCCCATTTTCAAAATTATTTTGTATCATTTGCTCTTGATTAGGAAAAAGGCCAAATGAAAAATGAAATTATAAAACAATTTGGTCAATAGCTATGTGACTTTACCTTTCCCTTCATAACAACACAGTCCTCTTGCCTGTTGTTTGCATGAGTGGGTTCCCCACGAAGCCACTTGGTGTAGGTGACAGGTGTCCCATCGCTCCATTCAAAATACATCTGAACCTTGAGGTCATTCAACCCAATCCACAGCTCATCAGATGGCTCTGAAACATACAATTAAAAATCCTTCCATATAACGTGAACTTCTGTCTTTGTGGAAGAGAAAAAGAATTATTCTCAGGAAGTTTAAAAGGCAGTCACAGGAAATCAAGGCTCTCAATTTTATAGAGGTCAGACTGACCCTCATACACCCACTCCAGTCATCAAGAAAGCCACCTAAAGGGGCAATGCAATAAGGGTGTTCAACTTCGTATAAAACAACCAAAATATCCCCTTTGCTGAATTATATTGCAACACAACTAGGTTCATCTTCTTTTCCAACTCAAAACTCCTGTAACAAGATAGGAATAAACTCCTAAATAAAATATTACCTCCCCTTTCCCCCCCCCCCTTTTAGTAGAGTGAAGAAAGAAGTGCCCTATTTTCTAATACTCAGATACACAGTGATGTCTTTTAGAGATGGCAACCAGAGTACTTGCAAGTTTTCCCATTACGTGTGTCCCTATATTGTAGTTCATTTCAGAGTAAAATGAAATTCACATGGTTGTTGCATGTTTCTCACTTTACAGTTAAAGGAGTTAGCTGATGGCTTTTGGCTGGAAGGAAACTGCAGGACTGATCAAGGAATTTACATCACACTATTTGTTTGAGATGTTTATTTGCGTGTGTTTAAATTCCTCCACTCTAATGTACTGCTACTATAATGTTCATATCTAGTTTTGTTCTGAATAAACTATTTGAATAAGGAGGATTTCTATATTGGGAACTTATAATCAGTCTGAATTCCATCATCATCACAGGGTATTCCTCTCTAGAACTGATATTTTGACTTTGTTCAGTGCAACCAGCATTTCTTTTAAATATTGTTTCATGATTTATTTCCATTATTTATTATTTTCTGTTACTCAGCATATACCCTAGGCAGCAGGTACTTCCTTTTATCCTCAGAACTGTGACTCACGCTGACTAACTGCACATCCAGTCCTTTCCTTGGACAGCTGTATTACCAAGCAAAGTATAAACTACTTGGTTGCTGGAATTTGCTACCATTTTTGTGAACAATAAGGAGATTATTTTTTACCAATTTTTTCCTTTGCTTTGACCTTTTATTTCTACTCATCAAAATCTGAGGTTTTTTTCCTGTTCAGTCTGTTATCAAAATTCTTGAATTCTTGCATAAGTCTTCATCTATCACACTCTATCCAGACCGACCACAGACAACCTGACAATGAAATCACCCATGGAATTAAAAAATATCTGCTTTTTGTGAGCCCACAGAAAAAGTCATCAGCTGCAGGAGCAGGTCTCTCAATGGAACTGGAACTGTTTATTTTCTGTTTCTGCTGTCCCTAGCAACAGAAGGGCCGATAAAAAAGCTAGAAATCATTGTCCCAAAGGCAATCCTTTCTGATTAACACATTTCAGATGAAGGTTTTCCTTGATACCACCACAACCTAAAACTCTCCTGGGACATTTCCGCTATCTGCTAGCTCAGGAATAATGGAGGCTTCCCATTTTGGCCAACCAAGATACTGCTAATATCACCCTCCCAGCCAGTCACTTTAATGACACAGAGTCAGCTCTCTGTCCTTTCTCCTTCCCTCCCTTGGCTCTCCTGCCTTTGTTACATCTAAATATGATCAGCCCTCACAGCTCATACATAATGTTCTTACCATCCCTCCCCCATTAAGAAGCATTGAGATTCACAGGCTCTCAGGCTCCATTTTCAAACACGCACCTTTATCTCTTTTTCCAGACTGCACTTTTTGTTCAGAAGTCTCCCAAAATTACATTTCAGTACCCTTGTTTAAACTCTCCTCTGCTAACACAACTGAAAGCTATTCCAGTTCTACTGCCCATCATGCTCTCCTTGCCCACTGCCATCCACGCTCTCTAATTTATTTTTTGTTTAGTTACCTCTTACAATCTGTCTGTGTTTATTGAGCACTTAGCACAGCAGCGCATCATCCATGGCCAGAGCTCCTACATGGGCTCACACCATGGTAATACAAACAATAAACAACATTCTTTAACAAAATAACTACATTAAAGTTATCTAAATAAGCCATGCAAATCTATGGAGTCTCTTCCTACACAGTATTTTTTTTCCTCACTAGAAGTACTGCTGCTTTTTTGCAATCATCTCTACAGCTGGATGACTAAATACCAAGAGGTTTTTTTCCCAGCAGTTTGTAAAGCTGCTTCCCATTCTCAGTCATGCACTGGGCCACACTTGTGCCGTATCACATGCTGGACTTCCGTGTAAACATCCAGAATGCACTTCTTTATTCTTCATGTTCCTCTCTAAAGTTCTCCTTTGTGGGTGATGCCAACAAAAGCTCAGCTACCATGACAATATTAATCTCATTGTACCCCTTCTTCCTTTGTTTCATCATGGGACTGTGAATTGTTTGGCACAAAGATAGGCTTTTGTTCTTTCTGTAGAGCAGAGTTCTGATGCAGACAAGATTTTCTAGGCACTGCAATACATGGTGTTCTCCTCTCAGTGGTGAAAAAGGGCAATCTGATACAGCCATAAACTGTTGTAAAAGGCTTCTTTAGTTGTTCCAACTTTACTTCTCTGAAAAGAATGCTTTCAAAATAGTCTGTTGCAGCTAGTGTGCCATTTGTGAGAAGCCTGGTTTCCTTCAGGACTATTTGCCTTTCAGAAACATCCACTTTTACAAAAACAGTGCAGCACACTCAGTTCAGTTCAAGACTTTGGAGGAGGTTTTAAACCATGAAACAACCTACTTTCCAGATGTAAGGTGAAGATACAACTAGTTTCCTTTCAAACCTAACTTCTGTCAAATGCCCTAATGTCTCATCAAGAGATCCCACCTTTCCTAAGAATATCTTTTGAAAGAGCAAAAGTTTCCTGCTGTTCATGAAAAGCACCAAATCAATCTTTCAGGAATGTGAAGATAGGCACAAGTTGCCGTGGAGGTGGCTAGGATACAAAAGGAAAGCATATCAGCTGTTTTATGATTTCCACTCCAAGACTGCCGTTATGCTGCAGCTCACAGCACGCGACTGCATTTTCAGTGAAGGATAAACTAACCCACCTTTGCCTAGCACTAAAAGCAGATCAGTCACTGAAAAGAAGCATACTTGGGTGGGAACGTGCTTCTCCCATCAAATTGCCTCAGAATCAGCATGGCCACATTTTCCTGATGAGCACATCTTGCATCTGTAGACTAAACTGCCTTGAAACAACTTGAATGTGTGCTCAGAAACCAAGCGCATAAGTAATTTATTCAATATGGGGTACATCTGAATCCATGTGCTGGGACAGAGACATCCCTTTTTCAGAAGACACATAAGCAGCATGGTGACACAAGAAAGGTGACATGGCAGTGATGGTAACAGGACACAGATCTGCCCAAACTGTCTTAGACCAGCAGACTATGCTTCCCCTCATTTATTTTTCCAGATCAGTAGAAAAAATCCTTTTCTCTTGTGGAAATGTTGAAAATTGTTTTAACCTTTATAAGAGGAGGCAGAAGCAGACCCTAAGAAATAGGATTTGGGAGACAATGCAATTCACATCACTGACTACAGCTTTTTTGTGACAGTAAAGTCTGTGAGTTTTTGTGTTTTTTCTTCCTCTGATTTTTTTAATTTAAAATTTAACTCCTTCTGCACCCTGTGATCAGGACAATTTTTTTTTTTTACAGTCTCCTCATTTTATTATAATGTAAGACATATTAAAAATACTTTCTTTACTTAGAATAAATATATATATATGCATGTTATTACGAAAAAATACTCACGGTAGCCAAGTTGAGAAATAACAAAGCTGTATTCTTCCACATTATGGATGCTTGCCAGATCTCCATCCTCTTTCCTGCAAGATGTTAAGGCATCTTTCCATATTTTGGGGTGCCTATGAATTATGTAACAGTGACTAGCATATGACACCCACTGATCAGGACACCTAACAGGCACATTGGTCTCTGAAAAGAAAAATTGCCACAAAGAGTTTCAGAATTCTGTTCTTGAGTAAAGACTAAACATCACATCAGCAAATATTAACAAAAAAGTTTAATCACATATTTTCTTCATGAAGAACAGCAGAGATGAAAAATATGTACAGGGATAATAATCTGCATGAATAATTGAAAGTTGAAACTTCCACATTGTTTTTAAAGAACACTACAGTTGAAAACAAGTGTTTGCAACTTGTGAAAAGACAATTGAAAAAAAAGTTTTGACTTCTATATGCATGCATATATGCATACTAAAATGTGAGGTCTGCAGAGTAGTGCTTTATAATTTTTCTACACTCATGCCAACACCTCTTTAACCCCCATGCTATCTGTTAAGAACCTGACTTTACAATACGTATTTATGAGAGTAATTATTTTTCCCCAAAACTTAGGCACTTTATGGATCAGCCCAATCTCTAGACTAGGAAAATAAATAACTGATTATATATAATCACAGGAGAACCCAAATAAGGCAACTGCTTTTAGAAATCCTTTTCAGAAGCTTAACTGATAAAATTATATTGTCAAAGTAAATGATCTATGCATAAAACTTGCTTTCAGAAGCTCAGTAGAAGAGCACCAGGGTATTGTCAACAAACACATTGCCGTTCAGCAAACAATTCAGCCTCAGGAGGAATGCCACCCGAATATATAACAAACAGAGTATTACTGTTGTAGAACAAATTATGATTCTTGCAGCTCTTTATTTATAATCAGCAGATGGGTTTAGCAAACACCAATATATAGAGTAGAACAAGGACAGCAGGTTTTCAGAAATTCTGCCAAAAAAACTTGCATGTGCCAGAAGGAGAAGAAACGTGTTTAACAGTGGGATATATTCTGTAGGAATTTTTAAATAGGCATCCAAACTCATGACCAGTCAGGCCCACATTGCAGGCACATAGCCTGTTTCAGCTGGAATATACTGATGATTAATAGTTGCACAGTGTCACAACACAAATTTCTGTTATAAACAATACCTGCTATTTCAGACCTGCCTCTAAAAAGTGCTAGCATGTTCTCAGAAAGTTCAAGTAAAACTAAACTTCTTGTCCCCAGGACAAGGGGCTCAGTGCTTGGTCAGAGACCTCTGAATTCTGCCACAGGAGAGGAAGAACTATCATAGAGAGTGGGGGAACCGCAGGAAAACAAACTGAATGTACATGGTGATGTTGGGAGAAACAAGAGCGCACAGAGGTGACAAATGCTGTTGTAGAAGTTTGTCTGATGCTTCAGAGACTTGTCTAACTTGATTACCACCTCAGCTCTGAGCATATGCATTTTACAGTGCCTTGCCATAAATCAGAGGACTCTCAGCACACCCTTCTGCAAAATGCAAACACTGAATAGAACAGAAATCAACAGTTTAGACATGGTCACAGAGAGAGTAACAAAGGTATTTATGCCTCAGTGAGTCCATGAGCATCTCTTTTTCAAGCTGATGGAGACTGTGAGAATATTACTCACTGAACACTAAAGCAGCTATGGCAGAGCAGTAAACTTCTGCTTGTAGACCCAGTAACAGCAGGGAACTTGTTGCAGGCCACAGAACAAAACAAAAAAAAAAAAGCAGTTGATGGTATAGTTTACTTGGTGTAAGTTTTATTGAATTATATTGCTGGGGATTTCTTAGTACAAGAAACTCTTCAGTTCTTCATTTCAACTACTCAGCAAAAATTAACTCTGTGCTTCCCCATTCTACTTTTAAAGAAAATACTAGACAACTCAAAGCCGTACAATTTACTTTTTCATCCTAAGGAAACGAGTGCTACTTCCTGCACATCATTTCTCTTAAGCAAAAGAAGCAATGCAAATTCCCACAAATAAAAGGTAAAAAATTAAATCACATTAAAGTGCAAAAAATATTACCCCAAATGTCAAGCTGATGAATTATTGGTCTGTAACCATAGAATGGTTATTCCTCAAATAGAGAGCAAATACTCTCGTAAAGCTGAGTTTCTTGTAAGCTTAACTTTCTAAAGTCTGAAAGTCTCACTGTGACTGACTTGGGTGTCTAAAAGGGTGAGAGCACTAGCTGAAGTTTCTCATGATTTGGACATTCAAATTTCTCTCTTAGACACATCCTTTGCAGTCTGATACGAGAGAGATACACAGCACCCAGCAATAAGAGTAAGAGAATTCATTTCCTCTAATTGAATACTTAAAGAAACATTTGGAAAGAGGACTTTAAGATCACTACACTTTGTTGGCTTGGGATGAAATCTATGTTGGCAGTCACTTGGTGGAGGCAGATAGAGAGCCTTTCCTTTCAATGTTTTTCAATTTAAATTAGTATGTTTCTATTAATCTACTTTGCTGTGTTACAGAACAAATGCTCTGTAGCCCTAAGATTCTGCATCACTTTGATGTATAAAATTATGTGGCCCTCTGCTGGAAAAAATATTTTGCTACAAGAAACAAAAAACAAACCCAAAACAATGCTGCAGCTGTTAGCTTTGTGAAAATCCATCTGTAATGAAAGCAAAAATTCTGTAAAGATGTTTCCCAACTTTGTTTTGCATGATTACATTCTGTGGTAAAATGATCCTCTGACCCACATACTAATCTTTTAGACACAATTATAACTTCTTGGGTTAAAATTTCAGAGGCTCGTCTCTGTGTTTGATGTCAGGTGAACAACTAAGTGCATGTACGAATTTGTAACTAATTTATTTCTTCACTCAGGAGCCCTGCTCAGGAAAACATAATTTGCTATGAGATTTCCTTTACACCTTTAGAAGCTGGGGGCACTTAACACCTTGCATGATCCCACGCTTACTCCTTTTATGACTTCCCCCCATGGGACATTTTGGAAAATATTTTATGACATGAACCACTGCCAATCTCTGGTAAATCTGTCACAGTGTTTAATCAGCAATTTCTGTTTGATTGAAAACTTCTGTCTCTTCCTTTAAATTACTGATAAACTGGAGGGTGGAGGTGATGGGGGTGGGAAAAAAGCTTAATGCAAAAGGAAGTAATGATCATCAGACACATACCCCCCCCCAAAAGCTTGAATTTAAATCTAAATAATATAGCAGCCAGTATTAAGTTGTATAGTATTGGATAGTATATTTATTGGTATCTGTTTCAGAACTGATGTATGAAACCTGAAGAGCTGAGCAGTAGCCAGTTGAAAAACCTAAAACAACCTATAAAAATGAGACCATTTGGGTATCACCTGTATACAAATAATAATGAAACTTTATGTCTTAAATTAAAAAATAATTTAAACATATATTGAAGTCTTTCTCAGCTAAGGCAATGAATAAGTTTGATTTCATTACTGAAGTATTAATTAATTTATATGTATTTCAATATTTAATTAACGAGACACTAGCCCACTCTTGTGCTTTTTTCTCTTAGCAATAAGGCAAAACAAATGAGGCAGAATCCCCAGTCTGAAATGTTTTTGACAGGACTGATTCTATATTGGCAAAAGCAGAAAGAAATTTTAAAAAACACCAACTGATTTTTAAGTCAAATATCAAACATTGATTTTCCAAAATATCTGTGTTGCAAGTAGTGATGCATATTAATAAATTATCTAGAAATCTAGTAATGGTTTAGCCTTCTGCTTTTAAAACCTTTACAAAATAATATCAGTGGAGTTAAGAGATGCAGGTATGTCCTGGAAAAAGAAAGCGAGTTGGAAAGAACAGAAAGAAGCAGTGAAGAAACAAAGGAATAAGTTACAAGGTGTTTATAGTACACAGAGAGATAATAAGGAAACAGGTCTAAATAAATCTTATCCCTGTTCTGTCTTTCTTATATACATTACGCAAGTGCCAGAATCACATTTCTTTTCAAAAAGTGTCTGGACATATATCATATAAATAATTTCATAAAGAATTTTATATGTTTCTATATGTATACAAATAAGTATTTCTATATTTATAAGACATATGGCTATATTAAAACTATCCAATTCAAAAGAATTTTTTTAAATTCCTTTAGTCCACTACTGACTTGCACTGAGTCATATGCAATAAAAATTACAGGAAGAAGTGGATTAGTTTCATTGTGTACACAGGGCTTCAGACAGTTAGTTTTAAAAACATTAAATTAATTTTTTTCTTATTTTATAATCAGAATCTGACAGTTCTGCTTGGTTTGGAAAAGAGAACTCCACAATTATGCAATCTAGAACTCAAGACTATTGAAGAAAGATTATTATACAGGAAATAGGGAAACCAGAGCCAAAAGGAATAACACACTCTTCACTTATAGAGGGAATCTTGGTCCAACCACAGTCTACAGAGTCCTTTGCTTGGTTTTACCACATGCAAGAATACCTATTCCAATTACAGATAAAAACCACTGGTCATTAAGAATTTGCTGAGGATTTATTACCAAACCTACCGGTAGGAATAATGAAAGATTCTAAGGTAGCATTTCCTCGTTTACAAATATAGCCAAGTTTCTTATCACATTCCCAGTTCTCCCACTTAGCACCTTTGCCAGGATTTAATGCACCACAAACTTTTCCAGGTTCTGGAGATGGATGGCCTTAAAAAAAACAGAAAACAAACACCATCAGAAATCACAACAACAATGTATAAACACAACATGGTTACCCTCCCAATTCTCACATTCTCTTCTGGTCCGTGTTTCAAACATAAAATGCATTAACACATAGACAGCCGTGGTTCTCTACAGTCCTTTAGACTGAAGGGGGAATTTAATTCCCTTAAGAGATAATTTTCCACAGCAGCCACAAGTTGCAAATTCATAATTTAAAAACCTCTTTACATGTTCAAAATCTTGGTGGGAAGGTATTACAGTACATGTGTTTATTTTTTGGGGGATTTTTTTCCTTTTCTAAATGGACAATGTCTAAGCTCCAGAGGACAGTTTTGAACATCCAGTGTAATGTGGATGAGACAGAGGGTGGCTAATCAATGTAAAGTCATGAAAGACACAGCACAGATATGAAATACGTTATATGGACATAAGAGCAGAGAATTATCTTCGAAAGAAATTAAAGAACAATAAAGATTTAAAGATAAGCGGAGCCCATTTTTGTTATATCAAAACCCATCTGATTCTTTGCAGTACAACTGAGAGTTGTCGGCAGTTTTAACAGCCATGAACAGCTCCTCTTGCTGCTTTGGCTCCATCTCACAACCGTGTTTCCCCCACTGCTCCTTGCACGCAGATTCTCATCAGTGCACTCAGATGACAGAGCTATAAATGCACAACTTGACAGCAACTTGCAGTTCCTCTGATTGCCTGTGCGCTCATTCCACTGGAGAGCTATTTATGAAGTAGTTCAATTCACTCTTCAAAGCTTATGCCTACTCAAGGAGTTTGTCCACCTAAAAAGTGCTTTTGGCCTCATCTACACGAGGAAGGCCCTGGGTGATGCACTGGAGCATGCACTTACAGTTACTGATGATTAAATACATGTGAAATGCTCAATGAATATAAAGAGTATTTACACTGCAGAAGTTCAGATGTCTACTTTAAATTAGTATCCAAAAGCTTCCTCAACAGCCAGTGCAAAGGAACAAGGCAAGGGTCCTGCAAAATGACACCTTAACACAGGCACTGAATAGTTAATCAGAGGTACAGCCCTTCACCCTGGGCACTGATGGTATAGAAACAGGATTTTTAGTGATGGCAGCCAAGTTCAACACTGCAGCTACAGCTGTGAAGTAACTGGGCTTCTGTCAAAGTAGACTAGCATAAAATATTCAGTTTGATATGCATTACTGTTGTGGGTAGGTTAATCCCAAACAAAAATGAAAATCTACTCTTCAACCAAATGACAAAAAATTAACAAAAACAAATTGGAAAGGAATTTAAAGAAAATTTTTAAAAAGCAAAAGAAAATAAAATTTTTAAAGGAAAAAAAAAAAACAACAAAAACACCACAGAGAGGTCTAATCTCACAAACGAAGACATCTACAGCACTTGATTTCTTCTGTATTCAGAAAGAAAGTAAATTGAGAAGATACGCAAATGATGTGTCAACAGGTGACTTAAAACTTTCCTATGGATTTTGAGGCTACCATTTCCATTATGAATAACAAATTAAGCCTGGTGTATATCCCTAGCATAAGGGCCATCACTCACAGTGTTTATAATCACAAACAGAATCTTTCAATATCAAAACAAGCTCAATAATTGCAAGATACAGTGCTAGAAAAGATATTTGTTACATAACGACCAATTTTTTTGCCTTTTGAACTGAGTAGCAATGTATTTAACCTTACCTGGAACCCAATTTAAGTACCGAAAAGGGGCACCACCAACCCATTGCCATCCACTGTTGAAATTCAAACTATTAAGACCAAACCAGAGAGCTGAACTCAGCATGCGAGTCAGACCTAGGCAACAGAGAGAAAATTATATCGGAAATCCACAGCAAGAACAAACACCTCCTCAAAATTTGACAGTTGAATTCTAATTAAGACATTTCTTCCCCTTTTTCCCAGTAAAAGTTTTAACAATTTTTAACATTCTAGTTAAGGTGGCTACGCTAAACCTGCAAAACAAGTCATCTTATACTGGTCAGTTCAGTTTTGGAGTTCTGATATTTTTAAATTTGGAGAATTTTATTAGAACAGAAAACAAAATGACTCTGCTACCATTGATCATAAACATGAAACTTTTTTTTCCAAACTATAAAGTATTAAATGGATAAAGATGCAGAAAGGGACGCAAAAACAAAAATCCGTTTTCTAAAATCAAAGATACCATTTCCAAGTGTGTATTTTCTCTTCCATAAAATTAACTAGTGTGAATTTCCCGGTGTAAAATACCTGTTCTCATTTATCAAAATACATTAAGATGCACTCATTGCAAACATCATCTTTTTAACAGCATATCTTGTGCATTTTTCAGACTGATCTGAATCCAGTTCTTTAGCCAATGATAAGTCAGGCTTCCAAAAAAAAAACTGTACAAGTTTATTCTTCTTGCTCTGAAAAGCACTTAGAAATATCATGCTAATATATGGTCCTGCTGAATTCTCTATTATTCATAGTCATTATTAATCAATTGTCTATCTCTGCCCTTAGTATAAGACTAGGAAGCCCACCTAGCTGACTGCTGATTTTTTAATTTAAGTGTATTTCTGCACAGTTCACAGAAAATCATTGTCCAATATGTATAATTTGTTTCTGCTTCTACTGATGGCATCTTGCCAGGATATTGCAATTTGTAGTTGTCCTTATACTGTAATTATGGCCAGCACTTGAAGCATGGGAAAGGTAAAATGAGAGGTAATTAACTACTAGAAAGGACTGGAATCTCATACCTGGTTTGGTACCAACACATTAACATGTTTTATTACTTCTTCTGGACAACCAAGTTGTGGTTAAGATAATTGAGGACTGAGGATGGCAGGAAATCCTGGTACTTCCAGGGTAGTTGTATAAGGAAAAACTGATCTTCACATACATTTAGCAGCCATATCTAATAGTTTGCAACTAAAACACATCAACTAATAACTAACTTCTGTGTTAGTGCCAGTTTGCTTCCTTGAGCACTAATTTCAACAATAATTTTCTCACAGTCATTTAAAAAACAACGTTTTGACCAAATCCTTAAATTGAAAACAGATGTTTAGCCAGAACAAATTGTTCATAGCATTAAAAATACATTTCTCATTCCTCTAAAGTGGAGAAATATGGATTTGATTGATAGACTATTAGATGAATAAGGAAGTGGCTGGATGTCCGCATCCGCAGAGTTACAGCCAATGGCTTGGAATCCAAATGGAAACCAGTAACAGGTCGTGTCCCTCCAGGGTCTGTACTGGGACCTATATTACAAATGTCTATGTCAGTCACACAGTGGGATTGGGTGCAGATGGAAGTTTGCAGACTTGAAAGACTTTTTACCAGGGCTTGTAGTGACAGGACAAGGGGCAGTAGTTTAAAAATGGAAGAGGGTAAATTTAGATTGGACATAATGAAGATGTTTTTTACAATGAAGATGGTGGTGCCCTGGAACAGGCTGCCCAGAGAAATTGTTGATTACCATCACTGGAAACGTTCAAGGTCAGGTTAGATGAGACTTTGAGCAACCTAGTCAAATCCTTGATGTCCCATACCATGGCAGAGGGGTTGGACTAGATAATCTCTAAATGTTCCTTCCACCCAAACCATTCTCTAATCCTCTGCTTTTACCAGTTTAGACAGTACAACATATAGTTTATGGTATAGAATATTTTATCTTTCAACTGATGTGACATATTCAAAATATTTTCTAATCTATTTAATGGATGAATTAGTGGACTATTCCATGTTTGTACACAGGCTGAGAAGGCAATAAAGAGTACTTTCTCAATGCAGAATGTAAATATATTCACATACGAATTTAAGAATTTTCTCATAGAAGAAGTTTGGAAACTCCTTCCAAAAACATTGAAGGAGATTGAAACTAAAAGAGACTATTCATTTTGTTTATTAGCTCTTTCTCTTTTCATATTTTAGGATAAACTGAAGATGCAATGGCTTTGGTGAGATATGTCAACACTGCTGATTTGTTGGGGAAGATGGACACTGATTAAAACACAATACAAAAAGGATGAAAAAATTATGCAATCTTGGTATCTACATCCTCAGTTTACAAACTACTTTGCATTTTTCTGCATTCCAACCTTCATTCTTTATTGTCTGCATTACTTAATTGTTGTAATTTTTATATTACTGTTAGCTTATGGCAATATTTAATCATGTTAAAACAAATATTATCTGTCTTAAAATCCCAGCTGAATCATTAAATAGAACTATTTCAGTTTACTAATTACCAGAATCAAAAAAAATAATAAATCTACAAGATGGAACATGCCATATTAGCATCACTGTTGCAATAATACAGTTTTTTTTAAAAAAACTAATGGATAATATTAACCTACCTGTCAGGTATGTTTGTTCATGTAACTCTGTGATGCTTAATAACTCTGCCTTCTGCTGTTGACAGCTTTTTCTTGCCTGATGCCATTTCAGAGCTGCCTCAGAGTTTATCTGGTACTGGACATTTGTTAGAGGATCTGTGTTCCACAAATCATTAGTTGTAACTGTAAGGAGAAAAAGAAATGTTACAACTCATCATGAAGACAGAGCCAGGTAAAATACAGGAAAAAAATTGCAGAGCAAAAGACACAAAATCTAAACACTGCTATGGACAGCTGGTTTGAAAGGAGTCCTGAGGCTGTCTAATCTGTTAGTAGATCAAGGGCAGTAGACAGGGAATGAAACAAGGTCACCATTTTCTCTGCTAAAACAAAGCTGCTGTTTAAGGCAAATGATGAGTGGCTAAAGACATCCCCAAATAGTTTATTTGTCAACGTGGAGAAAAATACTACGAACATACAGGCTGATGCTAACTAAGGTGTATATCAAGCTGACCTTTTTTTCTGAGATAAGAAACCCCAAATTTTTTTAATCATTTAGGTTACTATGTAAAGTGGCTATGGATTTTCTTACTGTGACAGTGGTAATCAGACCCAACTGCTGAATGCAAAGCTGACATCATCAGCATTCATCTCACACTTCCCTGCAACTCCTGATTTCCTAACCATGTGTCTGACATACCATGACTTTCTCCTCTGCCACATAGCCTGACTGAAGTCCTTAAATACCTGAACTTGGCACTTTTAGGCAATGCCAGTAAAGCATCATCCTAAAGGACCCAACAGTAGAATATGCCCCAGAATGTACCACACCCTACACTGCTGCAGTCTCTCCTGGCTCATGTCAATTGTATCTCCACAAACAAGCAACAGAAAACAGTGTGATCTTGATCCATCAAAAATGGAACCTGTGTGAAGTCCCAATACTGAGCTAAATATCACACAAAGGGAATAAAGTTGCATGACAAAAGCAGAACACAGCAGAAATCACTGCATGTCTGCCAACAATGAGAAAACAACTGAAATTCCTGAAGCCTTTATCAGGTTCTCAAGTTGCAACCTGTGAAAAAATTGAGAGCAAGAGGTCTCTTCTGAATTCAGAGTGCTCAGAAAACTTCAGTGTGCAAATAGAGGGAAACAGTACAATAAACAAAACTCAAGACAAAGCATGATACATGTTAAATGTCAGGAGGTCACTTATCAGTTCCACTTTTTCCTGTATTAAATCTGATAATCCATAGGTAATATGAAATGTTTCTTTCAAACTTTATTTATTTTAAAAAAATCAAATATAACCTACTGTAATAATGACATTTCAGTAAAATTGGGAAATTTCACTTCATTACTATTATCCACAAACCAATTTCTGTCCAATATATTTTATGACTATTGGAATCAAAATTCTTCACGACACTATATTCTAAAAGACCATAAATCCCAGTGCACAAGCACAATCCTGTGATAAAGTGAAAAATGCAAAAATAGTAAAATCTATAATTCAGTTTAAAAAAAAACAAAACTGGCTTTGACTTGATAGTAAGGCGTTTATAAGTCTTGTACAGTTATTACAGAGAAGAGGTAAACAAGTCTTGGGCATTCATCCAAACTTCCACCTCAGTTCCCCAGTCTCATAATTTATAGCTGACTTCCATATGGTGCTCTCCTGTAGAATTTTGGCCTTTCATAAAAATCAAACTCATTTCTAAATCTTGGAAAAATTGCTTTTAAGACATTTGAGTTTTAAGAGATCAAATGTCTTTGCAGAGCAGGATTTTGGAAAATCTATATGCTATTGTTTAAAGGTTAGTTCCCCAGAGAAACCGAAAAATTAATCACTTTGCTGGAATAATATATTTTAGCATCTAAGTTAAATTAACATTAAATCACACCTGTCCTTAGTATGTAAGTAGAAAATCAATAAAAATCTGAACTCTATCCCAACATAGATGAATTCAGCATGCATTTATTCTCTGCACTTTTTGTTTCTGTCCTAGTCATCTGCATTTATATACACCACTTAGAAGGCTCTCTGAATCTTTCTCTAAATATATGGCTCTTCCATCTCTCAAGAAAGAGGCCTCAATGGACTTTTTCCCATTGGAACAGAGTTATAGGTACACACTGAGTCTCTCTTCTGATGGTCTTACTCTGTGCTACCTGTTTTATTCCCCAGCACCTTCTTTGAAGTGCAGCACACAGTTCAAAAAGACATGGAGTAACCTACAAAGAAGCAGAAATGCCTGGGCTACTAAAAATTGTTTGCTGTGGCAACACTGCTCAGTTCCTTTCCTTGGGTTTTAAGCTTCTGCTGTTACTGTGTCAGCATCTCTTTCTAAATCACCAAATAAAGGGTCAATCACAATTATGTCACCTCCACTGATAAAATTTCTCCGCCTCTATCAATTGTATTAACCGTTGCAAGTATGGTCTCATGCCCTCTTCATTTTGGAGAGCATTTGAGGTTGTTTTGGTCACACTGAAAAGTGGGTGGGTCAGTCATAGTCATTTCACTGAAGGTCCTGGCCCCTGTATGAGCAGCTCTAATAGTTTGAATCACATATTTTTGTGTTGGCGTCCTTGATCCCCTGGACAGTTTAAAAAACAGCAAACACTTTATTCTTAGTAAATAAACTTTAACACGCACAGACTTAAACATTCTATTTTTAAAAGTGCCGTTGAAGTTTATTAACTTATCATTCTCTCACATCTCACTCATTCCTCTTTTGTAGGGATGACTAAAACTTCTGCTACTATGGCCTGTCTCTCACTAAAATATAAGACCCAAACTTGACTATTTTATAGCCAGAACTGAAGAATCAGGAAGGAAACATGCAGGCAATCAGCATAAAGCAGCTTTTTCCAAAAACAATCACTGCCATCTGAATGGATTTCCTTGAATTATGCCGAATAATTAAACAAAATTTTAGTGATGCCTCCTATCTGTTGTACTCAAATAATACTAGGCAGGGAGTATTCTTCATTCAACTTTGCATGTGCATTATTAATAGGATTGATATTTCAAACATGTTATTATCTTGAAAATGATACTGGCATAGGAGAAAAAAACAAAAAAAGTGGTTTTTATTTGTCTGAAATACTGAAGGCAACATTCATGGAAATCAGGCTAGGACACCAGTATTTTGTCATCAAACTACTTAAGATCAACCCAAACAGTTTTCTTCCCATCAAAGGAAAGGCATATTTTCCTCCTTAGCTTTGATTGCAGTGAGCTGGAGCTTTACAGCAAAACACAATAATAAAGAAGAAGGGAGGGAGAAATGTTACTCTTCTCAGCACAACAAAAGAAGCAGCTTGCAGGCAAAATATTTAGTACATATTTTACAGAGGTCCAGAAAAAATTCATTCAAACTTAAAAGAATTCAAATACATGCAGGCATAAATTACTCCCATTTACTTAAAGAAAGATCAACATTTCTAAATAAAGTTCTACATATTCATAATACTGCATTTTAAACTCCAAGTATACACACACCAGGGAATTTAGAACACAAATACTTCTAATTGAGTTAAAAGACAGAACTAAAATATAATACAGAGATTTGGGAAGCACTGGGATGTAGTAAAGAGCTCATTAAAGCTCCTTCATGTCTAGAAAGCAACTCATTCTCCAAAGTAATTTTAATTTTCAATTAAACTACATTCTAGCTTCCAGTTCCACTGCATAGATTTCTGCATTTTGGCCTTTTGCATATATGTAACATTCTTGCATGTAATTTACTTTCTGTTTAAGTAAATGGTGTACGTAGAGATTCCAGCATATGATTAACATATTTTCACCCAAAAATAACTGGGCAATGTTTTTTATGCTGGGTCTATATCTGGATATTTAGGTATCTCTTAAAAGGATAGCAGGCTAAACAGAGACAGAAACGGAACCATTTCAAACTGTAAAGCACATTATGGACATATTTCCAGGCAGCTGAATAAGAGTACAGCAGAATTGTGAATGTAAAAAGCTTACATTTCATTGGGCAAAATCCATACTTCTTGTCTACATCATAGTCCGAAGTGGTTCCACACCAGAACCAGCCATCTGATCTGCCAGCATTTGTGCAGTCAGCATACCATTTACCATCAAACTTAAAAGGAAATACACAAGGGGCTCCATTGTCATTTCCTTTCACTGTGTAGGTATCTAAGGAAACACAACAATTTAAAAATGTACAAACATTAATAAGTATGGGATATATATGAGTTCATCTTTGTGATCCTATTACAAAATATTATAGCAAGGAAAGCTTGCAAGCTTAGTATACAACTGTACTAGAAATGGGATATTGATCATTTTACTCTAGGTCTCAGCTGATACCCATGTTCACAAGACAAATTTTTGTGGCTAAGGGAGACAACTGACTGCAACTGACTGAGCCAAGACATGTTCCCATGCTAAATTTCACACACATAACTAACAATAGTATAAAATCCACACAGTTCAGCGCTTTTTCAAGTGCAAACAACTGTTGAGGTTCTGTCAATAACCCAGTCAACTGTTGATCATTTTATACATGGAAGAGTATGTACATGTAAACTTGAAAGATATATACTATGGAGTGACTCCAATAAATTATGCCCAAATAAAATTTGCATTTGCATCTAAAGATATTTTTTGTTTCATTGGAAACTTGACTCAATTAAACTTATCAAAGTAACTAAAGCAGCTTTCCATGTGTGCACCTGCAGTGTACGTGCATTGATGGAAGGACATACAGGGGAACAGCACTGAACAAGGACTGCTGGAGTGGTGACATGCCAGGGTCCCTGCCTCACAGAGCTGCTAGAAAACAAAGGAGGAAGGAATAGCAGAACCTCATTACATCTTCCCCCTGCCTTCTTTCACATAATTCGCTTTGCTAGGGTTCTTCTATTCTGGCTTCTGGCCAAGGACTAGTACTGTAATCAGCCATGGCGTAAACCACAGAAACTGCATCCAAATCTCCCTCCATCACCCGTTCTGTTTATCAAAGAATACTAAATGGGAAGTCAAATTTATTCCCAGATACTTATCATGAATACATATAGAGATGTATTATACGTAACTTTTTCAAATTTCACTATTTAAAGTATCTTACTTCTTTGCCTAACATTTTAGCACCAGCTCTGAGACTCCCTTCAAACACCTAGGTGCAATACATTGAAGTTGAAGATACCAAGAGTTAACTAATTTCCTACAGATAGTTAATATTTGCACCCCAAGGAAAAAATATATAATCAACAGACTATACACTTACACTACATCTTTCTGTAAACATGTAGCAAATAGTAAAAGCTATCATCAACTGTTGTGTAATAAACACATTTTGAATAACCATAGAATTTTTTCGCCTCTCCAAATGAATCATTACCATGCATGGTTAATCATCCATCAGCACTTTGACAAGTTTGACAAAAAACCAAAAGGAACCCCTCAAAAAACAAAATGCACACACTAATGTATTGTTAATTTCACCTGAAGTCACACTCACTGATCATTAATAAGATTAAGGAAGTTCTCCTACACATATAAATATTTTTATTAGCTGCACATAAAAATGAGTTTGAAATACAGAAATGAATTTACAGAACTTTACCTTCATAGCCTCGAGAACACAGATCGTCTGTGGTTCCGTAGACTTTCCACCTACTCCATAAACCAGATCCCTTGTACAGCATTATATTCCTTTCCTGTTTGTTTCCATAGTTGAAAAACAAGTCTTCCCCTTGGATTGCAAAGAGAGTCTCATTTCTGCATTCCCATCGCTGCAGTTCACTAGCCTTGTCACAAGGATACAGAGTGATCGGAACCCAGTCTTTCTTCGAAGGCACTCCCAAGCACAATTTGAATGCTATGCTCATAAGCTGGTGATCTGAGACCCACCTGAATTTTTGTGATTCATTTTCTTGAACACAAGGAGCAGTAGTCACTGAATTAGAACTTTGAGCCAGTACACAGCGCTTGTGATCTTCATTATATATTAAGAAGATGCTAGTATCTGTAAGACAAATAACACCAGAATTATTTGGGTTGAAGTACTCTTACCTACTATCTAAATGAAATCTGAATCTGGACACTCCTCTCGGTGTTAAAATCTCATCATCTGTTCAGCAAAAGGAGCTGTGGACTACACCTGTTAAAGTGGTTATACGATGCAACTAGTTCAGATGTGAGGACATTTCAACTATATGTGTCTGTGAAAGCATCTAAAACTCAAAAGCATGAGGCAGCAGAGGTGTAGATCCAGTGTTTCCTGTAGGTTTAAATCATGGGTTAAACTGAAGGGAGAAAACACACTTATGGTACTAATCCAAGCTGCACCCATGGGAGTTGCTGAAGCAAGGGAGCACAGGCACTGTAGGGAGCAGATCCTGACACGGAACACTCCAGCAGCACTGGCTCCCAGACGTGGGCAGATGAAAACCTTCCCTAGGTTCTTCAGGCTCCATTTCCTCAGAGTGGGGAGCTCTGCTCTCTAAAGCCCTGCTAGGATCTTTAAAGTGTTAACTGAGGGGAACGATATGTTTTTAAGTTTTCTACATAAGCTGCTTGTAAAGCATATTTATTTTTCACTCCAGCCATCAGTGAGTCCTTTCTTGTGCCTCTCCACTATGAATGAAATACCAACAGCAGTGGGATTTGCCTTCACCAGGTATACCTCTTCATGATTTATGAAAATATACAAAGCTCTTCATAGCTTCCTAAGTTATTTCTCCCTCTTAGCGCTTCACAGCATGCACCTTCATGTATTCAAGGCTGATTTCAAAACTGTAGCCACTTGGAAAGTTTTTAGCATCTTTTACACTTGGATGTGCTATGGAATATAACATTCCAAAGCTGGTCTTGCTGAAAGACTGAAAATTTCTCCTCTCTGATCCACCTGAGATATATTTTAGCACAGTAATTCAATCATGCCCTTAAGCATAATGTAACAGGATGCACAATGTCTCAAAACTATATTTTAACAGGGCTATGAGCTAGGAAGGAGAAATATTAATTTATGTGACTCTGCGGATTGAAGCTAATTAAAACACTATTTATTTTCGTGTATGATTACCAAACTAAACAAATTCTATAATGGAGAAATATTTGAGGGGAAAACTGGTTAACCACAGAAAATTTTCCCTTCTCTGCTGAGGCTCCAGTGGGGAAATGATCATTCTTTTATGCAGAAGACCAATCTGGGAACAAATAACCTCTCTCTCAGAGAAAGAGCTGACCTAGACTTTTCTCATCTATAGTTCAGCTTCCTTCACTTGTCCTTTGGCTTCCAACTCACTGGGAAGTAATGTAAAACTGATGAGCACTGGAGGCAGAAATTGCTGTCTTTTGCCAATCTGTTTTACTCACAGACAATACAAGGAAATGTATAATTATCACTGCTGGTGACAACTTCTTTTTATTCTGTTTTTCTACTAGCATTTAGCACAGTGTTATTGTAAACTGATATATGCAGTGTTTGCAACTCTTCTTTTCCTGAAATCACATTTAAAGTTTCTGGATAAAAGAGGTGTCAGACAATTTCATACGTGTGGAAAACACTACCTGATTTTTTCAAACTGCTGAAATTGTATTTGTGGCCTAAAATAACATTTCTTATTTTCTGTTTCTTGTGGTGTTAAAGAGAAGATGCTATGCACATGAAAAAAGTATCCCTAAACCAAAATCCTGGATTGCTGCATCCAAGCATGAAAAGGGGCAGAGTTTTGGCTTCAGAAACAATGTTAAATGGCTGAACAAAGAGGTGTAGCCAGTGGAGATGGAGAGGGGGACAAACCTTTAGCCCTCTACTATCCTGACAGTGCCTTTACAAAACATTAGAAGTGTGTAAACCCAACACATCTGCTTATACAAGGGCCCCATTGCATATTCCCAGTGCAGGGAGTAGTACATATGTAAGCAGCTAGAAGGCCAACACAGCCAAGCAGGCATTGAAAATAAGTTGACACCAAAACAGGGGAACAGAACAAGAGAGAGCAGGATGCTGGAGCAACTGCGGCTGAGGCTGTAATTGCAGGATTTCCTTTCTCTCAGTGTTGATCCTCTCTAGTCCATGGCTATCAAGCAGACTAAGTTACACTTAGTCCTGTATTGCTCCAGTTTACAGCTTTATTTCTGTTTGTTCTGCCTTCTTGGTCACCAAAGGGGATTCCCATACAACAGCATCCATGTGAGCAATTAGTCTAGAAGAAACAAGCCAGGTATTTGTGCAGCATTTCCTCTGCCCTGCCATCTCCTCTCTGTAAACATTTGATACCACTTGACAACACGATGTAAAATGGGCTGAGCTGAATTACACATTTCACCATTAGCTGTGTTTCACTGTTCTGTAGCAACATTTGTTACAGAGCTCTGTAACAGGCGCTGTTCTTCACTACAGATGAAGCGTGGGGGGAACACTTTAAGGTCATTTTAAGTGTGCAGGAGTACCACAGTGTTAGTACTTTGAATTAAACTTATTTCTAACTGTAATTCATATTTTGAAACTTACTCCTGGAAGGAAGCTCTTTAAAATGCAGAAGAACTTGTGACACATAGGAAACAACTTCACCATTACCAGCATACAACCAGCCATCAGGGAAATCTAGCACCTTTTCTCTCAATGTCCCAAGTAGATCCCAAAAGAATTTTTCTCACAGGCTTTCATTTCTCTTTACTCACTTCACAGTGACTATTTGCCTATCTATCTCTGGCCCCAAGTTGTATCTTAAGAATTTTGCCAAGTACTGCAGAATCTCACTGGACACTATCATTTCCACAGTAGAGATTTCCAGTATGCAAACTGGCTTCCCACTCTGCAGCATTTGAAAATCACCACAGATCATGTGACTGCAAATAAAGAAGTAACTCATGAAGCCAGTGAAGTGCTACCAGCGTTAAACACTAATGGAGAGCACCAAAGAGCACACCAAAAGCAAAAGAGGAGGGAGCAAGGAGGCAGCAAGCAGGTAGGACGACTGTCTCCTTGCTTACCAGATAGCCTAAAATGATTGCTGCTAATTACACAAAGCAAGAAAGGTTACAAAGCAGTGTTATGAAGTTTTGCATCAGTAGATCTCAACCTAGAGAGCAGTGGATGCTGAGAGAAAGGACAGGTGCAAAACTTGCACTGAAATATAGCTGTGAGCTGAAAATCACGGTAAATCTCAGAGCAAGTGGGTACAAACTCCAGGTATGACACAACTCCCCCGTTTTCACACCTCTATCCATACCAGCACCTCAGTTACCTTAACACCCCCCCCCCCCCCCCCCCCCACAAAAGCCATCTGCCAAAAGCAGGGCCCATCAAAGGGGACTGGAGGACAGGCAGAGCCCCAGAACCAGGCAAACCTCTGCGGGGAGGTGGTCTCTGAGGGAAAGCTGGGTGATGGCATTAAAACAATCAGGAACTGATCGGAGCAGTGGGGGAAACTGAGGCAGAGCTGGTTACAGCCCTGTTCGGCGCCCACAGCGCCATGGGGACCCAAAAGGTGTCCTGCCGGGCAGCTTTGTCCACCGGGCACCTCTGCATGCGGGCGGGGAGGGGGTCCCGAGGGAGGCGGCTCCCTCAGCCGCCGCAGTGATGGTTAAGATGCCCCCGGGCTTCACCTGCGCGGACGCGCCTTCCGCACGGCCCCGCAAGCCCCGGGTCAGGTTGGGCTCTGCGCCAGCGGTGACCCCTCGTTTGTCGGCTCGCCTCTTCCCCCACAGCCCCTGCGGGCACTTACCCAGCAGCGGAATAACCCGTGGGAGAAGGCCGAGGAGAAGCAGGAGCAGGGAGGGAGCCATCGGCGCAGCTCCGCCCGTGCCGCCCCGCGGCTGAGAGGAGAGAGAGGGCGTCCCGCCGGGCAGGTCCTCTGCACTTGTGAAGGGCTGGTGGATCAGGGGAAAACTCTGGGCTCCAAATGATAAGGAAATATCCTGTCACATGGGGCGCTTTGAAATAACAGGAATTCGCTGTTCAAACTTTGCTTTCCTAAGCTGATTTTTTTTTTTCCCTTAGCAGAGGAAAGAGCCTCCTTCCAGAAATGAGCAGGTGATAAAGCGGTGATAGCTGAGAGAAGGGCTGCTTTTTTTGTTGTTGTCCTTCTGTGTGGTGTTTGGTTTTTTCTTCTATCCCCTTTGCGACCCTGTCAGTGTTTCATCTGGGTCAGTGGTTTGTCTTCCAAGAAAATGAGCCAGCCCCGCTCCGAGGGAGGAGAATATCCCTCCCCTTGCCTTCTGGGGTAAGGAAAGGAGAAGGATGAGGGGTAAGAAACCCAAGTTTCAAAGAAAACCCCTTCTCGAAAGATCGGGTTGCTCCCCAGAGCGAGGACTGCAGAAGGAGCAGAGACCTACTTTTGGGATCCGGGATCTGGGCTGCGCCCCCGTCCCCATCACTCCTCCCCCAGGCGCGAGCAGGGCGCTCCGCCGGGAGCCGGGCGCGCCCGGGGCTCGGGGCGGGCAAGGAGGAGCCGGAGGGCACGCCGGGGCTTAAAAACCCTGAGAGGCATTTTCTGAGCTCCAATAAATGAATTTCAGTCGATTCGTTTGTTTGTTTATTTATTCTACTGACTGTGATAGCTCTATTTGCTGTTAACAGGACTCAAAACTTGCTCGTTAATCAGTGTCAGAAAGAACCTTGCCTGCTAGCTGCGTTTCACAAGCTGAAGCACCTGCCTGGAATTAAATGATCTCTCTGAAAAGGTGCCTTTAGAGCACAGTCTGCCTTGAGGTTTTTACAGCTTCTTGCTGTACTGGGTACAAGACCTTCCCCATGTGCTTTTTTTTTGGGGAGCAGCATGTTATTTCTTAGAGATCACTGTCAATAAACACTCTAAAGAGTCCCAAATGGATTGAAAACATCAGTCTCACTGTTGTTTTGAATAGAGAGACTTTTGTAACGTGTGTGATTTACTGGGTATTTTGATAGGGCATACATGAGGCTCATGGGACACCTTATTGCTCTCTACCGCTCCCTGAAACGAGTGTGTAGTGATGTGGGAGTCAGTCTCTTCTCCCAGGTAACAAGTGACAGGACAAGAGGAGATGGCCTGAAATTGCACCAGGGGAGGTTTAGACTGGATATTAGGAAAAATTTCTTTCCTGAAAGAGTGGTCAAGCACTGCAACAGGCTGCCCAGAGAAATGGTGGAATAACTATTGCTGGAAGTGTTTAAAAATGTGGAGATGCTTAGAGGCATGATTTATTGGTGGTCTTGCCAATGCTGGGTTAATGGATGGATTCAATAATCTTAGAAGCCTTTTCCAGCCTTAAAGATTCTATGATTCTGTGAATCTTCAAAGCATCAAATCTGCCAAGTGTATGAAGTATGTTGTGCAGAAGCTCTCCCTGTGCTGTCATGGACTTGGAAATCTCCGATAAGTATCAAAAAAATCTTCAAAAGCCTCCATGATGGAAGTTCTAGGTGGGAAAGTACAGTACATCCAGGGAAACACCAATATGAGATTAGTATGGAAAGAGATGGAGCAGAGTAAGGAGGTGCTTTGACACTGTTATAAGAGGAGAAGAAACAATGGAGATGAAAACCAAACTCATTTGAACTCAGTGATTCCAGCCAGGCACTTCAGTTGTTCGGGGTCCACTTGGGGGCTACATGAGGGGAGTAAAGAGGAAGTGGTTCATAATTTCTCTCAACATCTGTAGAACCACATAAAGGTCAGGAACAGCCTGGCCCAGGGACAGGAGGTGGGAAGTATTTCAGCCATAATCAGCAATGTTCTGTATTGTTGTGTTGATGAATTGTCATGTAGGAAACTTAATCTCTTTCTGTAGTGTATGACAGATATTTATTTTTCCCTAACTATTTGCAAAATCCAAAAGCCCAGGAAAACATCTAGTGCTAAAAGGAGCAAGTCAGAAGACTGAGAACAATGCTGCTGCCCTAAGAGAATACTGTTATTGCTAAGACTATCACTGAAAGTTTGGGTATTTGTGGTATTCTTTTAGCTTACAATAAACGTAGAAGGGAGACACTGTGTGAAGTTCAGTCTCAATGTAAGAAAATAAAACTGCCACCAAAGTCTTTACATGGTTGTGTAAAGACTGGTTATGTGATGCTTATGTGCAGCAAAGGCTGCATGTTACTTCAATGTGTATGTGTGTCCTACAAATAGGCAGAAAAGGGGAATTAAGTAGATGAGTAATGATACCTCTTTGGCTGTCAGTGCCTGTACCAGGGATGAGCTATATACTGTGAAGTGACAGAAGAAACCGTATTAGGCTTTTCTTGGAGTTTCTCAAAACTGAACTGGACAAGGAGCTGAGCAACCTGATCCGAGGCAGCCGTTCTTTAGAGAGGAGGTCATGCTAGCTGTCGTCCCAAGCTCTCCCAAAATAAGACTTCGGAAGAACTACTTCTAAGAGAACTATTCCAGCCTCCCTTCCTGATCTGAAAACTGCCTTTTTCTCATTGTCCCTTACACTCACTGGAGATACTGCCAGTTCAAAGCCATTTTTCCATAGACATATGTGATACATATATATATATATATGTGTGTGTGTGTGTGTATGTGTGTGTGTGTGTGTGTGTGTATATAATGTCTACACATACCCCCATCTAGAGCAGGACAAATCTTGATGAGCTTATTCATGCAGCCTCCATGCCTCATCTGTGGCACACTTGTCAGTAATTATATCTGGATCTAGCTTCCTCTTTGGGAATTATCACGCAAATACATGAATCATATATTCCAATCTGATATAGTCAAAGAGAAAGATTTTCTCTCTTTGAGATGAAAGGATTCGGCAAAGTCTCAGGCTGTAGTGATTTGTAGGCAAAAAGTTACCAGAAGCTCAATCTGCTAAATAACTAATGACAGGGTACATGTCCTAGATAGACATATGTTTTCATCTCTCCGGTGGGTAGGAAGCCAGATGACATTTACACAGAACAGAAAGGCCTGAATTCCTCTGAGACAGGTCAGACCCTCTCTTCTTCTGGCATTTCCAGTTTTTGCAACTGGTCATTCTTCCTGGCAAAATGTGTTGAAATCCTGAAGCCACGGTGGTGCTTGACTTTTATAGCTGACTGGAAAATGGAAAGTTCAGTCCTAAATGAAATCATATGCAGACCTGAAACATAATATGCCTGTATTGTATGTGTGGATGAAAAACAAGTGGATTATGATCCATGCTTTTACATTTGCATCCTGGAGGTTTTCTGATGTTTCATGTGGGACCATGTATCTTTCAGATGGTATTCAATAGTTACCTTCACATGACTAATACTTGCATGGGTGCTGTAGTGTGTTACCTGCAATGGAAGCCTAAAACCATTTCTGTATATCATTAGTCATCCTAGAGTATTTAAATAACATTCTCACACTACTGAATGATTTTGGAGAGAGGGCTTTCTAGAAGGCTGTACTGTTGTAAAGAGTGATTTAAAGTTAGACACTGTACTGGTTTTGACTGGGTTGAGGTTGAGCTGCCAGCTGGGGTTAAACTACAAGAGACACAGACTAAAACATTACTTATTAACACAATTTCAGAAACTTTACTATTCTATACATTCTAATTAGTATATAGGAGTAAGAACATTTATCTTCATTTAAACCAGAATATTGCATGGTTAAAAGGAGTTACAAGCTAAGAGGACAATCACAGAAAATGGACAGAAATCTTGAATTTTCTCAAAGAATTTTCAGTGATGGTCAAACTAAATGTATCTATCAAGCTGAGGAAAAATTATAGCACTGTTGGATATTAACTATAAGAGCTGGGACACAAACCTGTGAATGTTGAGTGTGAATCAACAAGCATCACAGTTGATTTCAAACATAGATAAAGCTGAATCAGACACATTTCTTCCATACAGGAGACAGTAGAAAGGGTTATGAAAACTTGCAGCACTTTTCATTTCATCTCTTGCTCTGCAAGGCTTAAGGTCATCTTGTTGACTTCTGCAAGCACACAACACAGCTAGTAGAACAAAACAAGGCTTAAGTAGGATCCAGTTCAGCACTGGTTTTAAAATACCATTATCTCAACAACAAATTGTGATCACTGGCAAGAAAAAAAAAGGAAAACTAATGCAGTAATACACTGCCATGAAATTAAATTCATTGCTCTGTAGTGACTTTAAATCCCAGCAAAAGAAAAGCTCCTCTAAACACACAAATGTATTTAGCCCCTACATGTGGTAACACAGCAGCACAGTGATCCTAACCTCTCTTTGCTGTCAGCGGATGGAGCAAAGGAGAAGCAATAAGTAGAGGAGCAATTTAGATGTCATACTCATGTTTGGTCTTGCCTAACTTGAGCCTGGGCCTGCATTCCTGAACAGGATACATACATTGTTTGCTAAATAGTACAATAGAACAAATATTAAATCAGAATGACTTTTTTTTTCTCTCAAGACAGTACCTCAAGCCTGTATGGTGAAACCCTACCTGTCTTTCTGTGTCAAAAATACCGTGTTTTAATTACAGTAAATCCATGCTGCGAATCCACTGCACCCAGAAGGCAGAAAGGGAATGCTGCTGTAGAAGCATTGGTTGATCTTCAGTCTATTCCACTTTCTTTCTCATTGTGTAGTAATAAATCACTCCGAACTAACACTTGTGGGAATTTTGCTTTAATTACAGTGTTCTACATGGCAAAGAGCTGTGCATGCCCAGAGCAGTGGGACCCATGGCTCTGTTGTCTACACAAGAGACCATTAATTGCTGGACTGGCATTTCTTATTTATCTAGGTACAATAAGCCTTTTGATAAGACTACTTCTCTTAACAAAATTAATACATATCTTTCATTCTGGTCATAAGATCATGAGTACAGCAGTGGTCTCTAAGATTTCTCCATACATAATAATCACACAGAATCAAGGCTGGAAAAGACCTTCAAGATCATCAAGTCCAACCATTAAAGTAACATCACTATAATCTCTCTTAAATCCTATCCCCAACATCCAGACAACTTTTGAACTCTTCCAGAGACAGTGACTCCATCACCTTCCTGGCCAATTTATACCAATGCCTAACCACTCTTCCAGTGAAATAAAACATTCTAATGTCTAAAATTTGGAACTCAGTGGGACCAGAGCAGTACACACTTGAAATTAATATGATTCCATAACCTACTTATGACAGTTACTACCTTTGAGCTGTATGTTAATTTCCAGTTATTTATCATTGTTAAAAGGAGATCTAGGAGAAGTGTGGCAGTAAGCATATGAAACAGTGTTTAATAAAGGATGAAAAGAAATAGTTATTTTTAGGAATGAATGGAAAAAGATGATACATGATAGGAAAAAGTAAATGGAGCAGAGCTGATTTGTATTTTCTATTTACCATATCACAATACAAGCACCAAAGAGAATCCAGTTTAATTAAAAAACAAGTGTTCATTGTCATAATCAACTCAAAATATAGCCATGACATGAGCACAGAGGTCCTTCAAGGTCAATCCTCCTTTAGGACAGAAATAAATCAGTAAAGAAAACATTTAAGAAGAAACTTCCAAGGAGGAGGTTAAGGCATCAACCAGTAGCTGTCAGGTAGAGAGTCTGGGTTGGCTTTGTTTGCAGAGAAGAGGGTTACTTAGGGGTTTGATTTCTTGGGTTTTTTAAACTTTACTTCAAATAATCAAATTTTGGCTGAAATCACTGGCCACACTCCTTAACCACAGATGTGATCCTGTCTCACAAGAATTGGACTACTATGGCATCCCTGTAAGTATTAAGAGCATACCGAGAAATCTTTAAATCATTCTTTTGGCAAACCTTCTGTTGAACTGTTGTTGAGCAATGTTTCAATACCCTGTACTATAAATAAAAGTCTACAACAATGATCAATAGGCCAGTAAGTCTATGCCATCCTGAATATCCATTCGTGATGGTTACAGCAGCAAAATACCACACATGTGACATATGGGAAAGGAAATAGATTTCAGTGCAATTTCCCAAAAAAAATTATGTAATTTAACAATAATATGAGTTTTTTAAAAAGCATATATTTTAAAAATAGATTATACTATCGCTAACGGCAGTTAGATTATTTTTACAGATTAATGCTAGCCCCAAATTTATGAAATGTTACCCATGGTAGGGTTTACCAATGGGGAGAATATTACTTTTTTTAATGGAAATATACCTAATTTCAGTAAAGGCACTGAGAATTGCAGTTTCATGTATGATTTCATGTTCAAACCTTCTATCTGATTCAAGAATTCTTTAAGCCTATGATGTCTGCATTTTTTTCATCATTTTTTGCAGAATTTAAAAATATTTTTTCTTCAGAAAATTAACTCAGTAAAGACTGAAATATTATGAAGTATTGTGTAAACTAAACAGTCACTGAGTACAAATTATTGACGTTTCAATATAGTAGGGGGGCAATTTCGGGTTTTTTTTCCACAGATTTTATTTCACAGAATTTTATTTCACAGAACTTGTTTACATTTCATTCTAATTTCAGCAACAGGATTTTTATTTTGGCAATATTTCCTGCAGAACAGAATAGAATTTCCATGCCTCAGCGCTGTCTGTGTCAGAACAGACTGAGCATCCCACTCACTCATTGCCTTCCCTTCAGGCCAGCTCCAGCCCCATGAGAGGGTCCCGGTCCCACTACAGCTCCCACAGGGCATTTCGTACCTGCAGCACTGGTCCTGTCACTGCAGCGTCACCTGGGAATATCTCCAGTCCCAAGGAACACCCACATAAAGTCCATAAATCCAGTTCCAGGTACCCAGCCCGGTGATCTCATGTTTCACTCATCTTTAAAATTACATCGTTACTACCTCCCTCAGCTTACTAGAGAACCAAATAGGGTGGCATGTATATTGAGTACTCAATAGAATGAAATTTATGATCCAAAAAGTAGCTGAGAATCTCAAAACTGTTCTCCCCCTCAGCCTACTTCCAGTGAATTAAAGGCCATGTAACAAATTCATAGATTGTAACCGAAGGGGACATGTTTGAAGCAGGGTGACCTGTCAGAAAGGGGTAGGAGGAAGGAGGCTGGTACTGCCTGGTGTGTGGGAGCAGCTCTGATGGAGGGAGCAGACCTGCTGGGGGTGGGCAGGAGCTGGGGTGCTGCTGAGTGCTGCTGTGAGAAGGCACACTCTGGAACATGAAGCTGGAACTGGTGTAAAGCATACTTTGGGGCTTAAACCTTCCCTGGATCTCAGGAGCCTGCTGGAGCTGCAATAATGAGCCTATTCACTTATTCCTCCATCTGTTCATCCCTCACTGAACTTCAGGGCCGTGTGGCTCCAAGAGATAAAGAGCTTACCACCTCCTCTCAGTGCAGTGTCTCCTGCACAAGGCCCTAGGGGAACAAAGATAAAGAGAAAACAGAAGTTTAAATTGCTCTCTTCCTCTTATGAAGCCTTGATAACATAGAGGGGGTGAGTCTAAGTCTGTAGATAATAATTTCAACAGTCTTACCTTGAATTTTAAGAAGTTTGGCAAGAGCTCGGAAGTTAATAAAAAACATAGCAACGTTAAATACATGAAGAGCACTACACCACCCCAAAGAGCCTGCCACCCGAGAAGTGCTGGGTGAAGCAGTACTGAAAGGACTCAGGCCAGAAGCACCTGAGTAAGGGACTCACATTCCATTTTTCTGCGTGTTCATGGTGTGTGGCACAGTCACCATGTGCCTCATTTCTCCAGTTTAACACACACTGACGTAGTGATCTGAGCAGGTCTATCAATACTTGTGAGACAATGGCCAGTCCTAGGTGAGACAGTTACATCATGATAAAACTTGTTTTCAGACAGAGAGATTAAGTACAATCACGAAAGCTTTCCTCAGAAGAGCAGGGAGCCATGTGGGTCTGAAAACCACGTCAAAGACCAAACCAGAAGGCAGCAGCACCTGGGTCCTAGTTCAAAAATGTCCTGTCCAATAAAACAATTCAGGGTACAGTACTTCCACAGTATTTTCTGTCATTATTATATCCTTTTTTTTGCACCAGCAGTGGGGATCAGCCCTCACACATGTGGGTTTTGACAGCACTGCAGGGCTGAGGAGCCTCATACACAATCCCCATCTCCCCTACAATATGGCCCTGTACCTCCTCCCTGACCAAGTAGCAGAAGTCCGGTTACCAGGAGAGCTCCATCTCCTGTTTCCATACAGATATGGGCTGTCTATGGGTGATGTGGGCTCCAGCTTTTGTTGGTATTTCCATAGATGAACGTTTCTTATGCAAGTCAAATTAAAAAAAAAATAAAACCAAACCAAAACATGAACAAATAAAACCCTCAGAACACACCTGGGGAAGAATGTCTTATAAAAGATAAAAGATACCTAGTGGAAAGGCATAATAATCCCAAACCAGACAGAATTCGGGATTAGTTATTTGCCTTTCCTGGTGCCTTAGCTAATAGTAAGAGATCAACCACAGTTGTGGCTGAATTATTTTGATGCCTCATTTCAGTGGGAGTTAGGCATAATATTAACTTTGAAAACAGGAAACCTAGCTGTTAGTTTAATCCTGAATGTGAAGTTGCAAGACCCATTAAATGGCAGTTAAATAAGATTTAAAAATGAAATGGAAATAATTACTCTGATAGGTTAAGAATGGTTTTGTGATAGGGTAGGTTTTTGCCTTTTTTGCAACTTACTTTTTCAAAAACAATATATTTTTTACAATTTTCCATCTCCACTATTTCATATAAGAAACTTTTAAATATTTCGAAGTACTTCTGTCATTTCAACCACTGTCAGAGTCCTTAGATAAAACAGACTGATTTTTCACTGACTAGTAGCTATCTATGCTATCTGCATTTAAACCCAAGTTAGGTTACCTCCAGTAGCAATCCCAGAAATTAGATATCTGCAGCATTCAGTTCAGTAGGGAACCTTAGCAAAGGTACAGCAGCAGCTGTGCCATTTGTTATTTCCCCCAGCACAGTGTGTAGTGCTCAGGCAGCCCCACTGTGGCAGCCTGCCAAGCAACCCAGACAGCAACGAAACCTCTCTGTGTTTCATTCTAACATTGTCACCTTATCCAAGCTTTCTGTAGAGTAATGGGTTTCAAATCATGAACAACTCAAAATATCTGTATTTTCTGAGAACAGCTTCCTTCTGCAGTATCAAAACATGACATTTGCTTTTTCTTCCTAAAATAAAAATACTCACTTCAGCTCTGATCTGCATGCAGGATTTTAATGGACTATTCTTCTTAGGAGTCCTAGCAGCTCTTCCTGCCTGTTATCTATGACCAGAAGTGAGCTGATCCATCAGTTTTCACAGGAAACCAAATCAGCAAATGTCACACGGGCAGCCAAGCAGGATATAGTAAACCATGTTCCACATATACATCCCGTGCTTCCTTTGCACTCTTAAAGCTGAGACACAAGTGGCAAAAAGCAAACATAGGTATAGGGGGGAAAGAAAGCTGAAGAGCTTCATAAATCTTAAAACCTGATTGTCCCTACAAACTAAGCAGTGCAAATGTAAGCAACTGAACGTGAACATTAAGTGCTCGAGATACCGTGTGCCATTGGAGCCAGAACACGCTCCAAAAAGGCTTGCCTTATTCACCCTTAAATTTTGTTTGTTTTAATAATTCTCCTGGGTGAGGTATTGAACTACTGCACCCAAAGCAGGAAACTTCTGTAAATCTCTTGACATTAGAAAAGATGCCGTAACTCTGATTCCACTCAGAGCCCTGGTTTACTTTACATCTTTTATAACATAAAGAGTTTACTTTGGACACAGACTTAAAATACTGCTATTTTACAGAAGATGAGGGTTTATATGAATGAATCCTCCCTATACAAATCATGTGTGTCCTCCTAGAAACAAAGATTTATTATTAAAGATTCATTTATTTGAACAAAGTCTTCTTCCCTGTCTCTTGAAATTGCATCCTTGACTCAAGTTCTCACTTGTTTTTTTCTTTCAATTTCTCCACCTTTCTCAATTCCTTGAAGACAAGGATCTTTTCTTACCAACTTTTCCAAATTAAATACAATCTCTTTAGGCATGTGCTGCACCAACTGATCTTATGCAGAACTGATTATTATTCTTAATAAAATTAACCCAAGACTATTGTACCTCAGGGGCCAAGTCCTTTATTTTCCAAAGGACAATCTAAATCTTTGTAACCCCTGTGGAAACAGAAAAAACAGGCAATTTTGATATTCCAGTAATATTCTGTGAATATTTAGACAATGCTACAGCTGTCCTGAAGGATGCCAGGGCTTAAGAGGGAATCATGAAAGGGAGACTTTTTCTGACTGTTGATAAGAAAGATTTTTAAGCCTACAGGATTTACTGTTATGGAACATGAAGCAGGGTTGCTGATAAAAACTGGTCTGGCAGTGATGAGCAAGGAGATCATATTCCTTAATACAGCATTAGAACATTAGAAAAATAAAATTGTGTATGTAGGAGGTCAACACTCTTTTTACCTGACTGCTGCCTGTATGTAAAACTGTATTGCAATGTAATAACAACAGTTCTTAATAACGGTTGAGTTGTGGATGCTCCAACCCTGGAAATGTTCAAGTCCAGGTTGAGTGGGGTTCTGAGGAAATGGAAAGTGTCCCTGTCCATAACAGGGGGTTTGGAACTAGAAAGTCTTTAAGGTCCCTTCCAACCCAGACCATTCTATGATTCTGGGAATCTTAAAAGCAACACACAAAGTATGGCAAACTACTAATAAAATTCTATGGTGGATTTGCCACACATACCACAGTAATTGTGTTTCTGAATCCTGCAATGAATAAAATTAGCAAGTAGGATGGAACTATCAGCATGTCTCACTAAACAATTTGGAACCAAACTTTGGTCCCCAAGAACATCAGGAAATCCATACACCGCATGGAACTGATTGAATATATATACAGGAGAGCTGGGATTTGGACTCTCTGCATTACTGCTGCAGCACAGGATCCCACTGAATTCTGCTCAACTCAGTGCTGTTCACAGATACACAAAATTATTTCATGCTACCTACTGTCTGTCATGAATAAAGAAAGCTTAGGAACAAATCTGGTGTCCATTGGAGCCTCAGGGATAGACAAACTCAAGGAGTCTAGCTCCTGGAAGAGGCAATTAGGAACTGGTCTGAGCAACTGGGACAAATAGCTGCCCCCTGAAGTGATCAGTGGGACTCTGAACCTTAGAAGGAACAGCTAACATTTACAGAAAGCCTTGATTATCCAGAAGATATGAAGTGCTCAAGAGCAGAAAGCATGTCTGTTTTGAGAGAACAAACTTACTAAAATAAACTACTAAATTAAAATCACATATTTTACAGTTAAGTGAGCAGGAAGAGCTTTAAAAATTACTAATGCTATATCCTAGTGGAGTGTCATTAGCAACACAATCAGATAACATAAATCATGATTCCACAGAAGCTGCAAAAAACTGGCTACAAAGTGAGATTGTGGGCTTGAACAAAGCAAAAAATTCCTCACTATTTGTTTTGCCTCATCCCACCAGGAGGAAAGCGAGTTCTCTGAATAAATACACCCCTAACAAGTCTGTTAGACACCACCCATGATTTCTCTGAAATAAACCCCAACCAACTTACCTGAAAGTTTCAATAGCACATTTCAGTGAGATGCTTGGTGCTGACCCTGTGTTCAAACACAGGTTCTGAGAACCATGACTTCTCTGCCATTGGCTGAGACAAGACTTACATTTGTTCTTATGTAAACCAATGTTGTTTTGTGAAAATAACTGTATTACCTATATTCATCACCCCATATGATTTTTGCTGAAGGATTTATCTAACCATTCTCCATATCTCTATATCAGCTATGAAAGCATATCACCAGGGAAAGAAAAAGACTAATTTGGGGAGATTATCACAAGTCAAAAAGCCATTAAACCAAGGGATCTAAGTGTTCACACTCCTTTGAGAAGCACAGTAAATTGAAACAATCTGACACATAGACTGTGAAATAAACCACATCTGCATAATCCACAAATACCTGAGGATGCATGATTGAACAGAGGTGAACTCTCACAACTGGCTAGAAATAGATTCCAGTGATACCAGCAACAGCCAGAGCCTGATTAGTAAATCAAGCTTCAAAACTGTTGTAGTATAAAATTGAGTGGTCCAGGTATGTATATATTGAAGGGTTCTACTCCTTGATATGGGCGCTTCCTGTAGCCACAAAGTGGCAGAGGCACTGACCAGTCAAAGAGTTTGTGCTACTGAGCAGTGTCCCACTGATGACAGGCTCTGCCAAGCACCCACCACGTTCCTGGGGGATTCTGCAGCTCTATGAGGGTCCAAAGTACATCTGCTAAGGTAGGAGATGTCACCAAGCCTGGGAACATGGGGCATAGGCACGAGGCCGCACTGTTTGTCAGCATTCAAAGGTGCACGCATGAGGACTCAAAACTCATGATTAACAGGGTCAACCAAAGTCAAAGCAAAATATTAGGTGCTACAATCACCACATTCCTTATACTTTATATCAGAAGATTGTATGCTAAAGATGCTCTAAACCTGTAACTCAAAATACATATTTGCCTTTTTTAGCCCTATATGATTATCTGCATTATTGCATGTTGCCCATGTACACTCTCAGGTTTGATGTCAATTTATAAAGTGCAAATCAGCCTTAATCAGTGTAACTTCTCCCACAGGTTCTCTCATCATGACTTACTTCTCATTTCTCACTTAAAACATAGATCATAATCAGTATCAACAGACTTAAAATAATCCATATAATTTAAATTTATAAATATTGTGTGAGAGAAATTTCTTTATCCCGCAACAGAGTAGAGTAAGATTTGAAAACCAGCTACAGGTGTAAGACAATTCATTAGGATCTCCAGCTTCATAAATGCGATATGAAGTGAGTGCTATGAAGAGAGATTATATATGAGCCAGTTCTTCAAAGGTTTAAGAGAGTTGGTTTCAACCCCTTAAATAAAATGATACTTATTTTACCTCCTGCTCAAATTCATGGCAAGAGATTTTACAATAAACTTTAAATACTACGAAACAAACTCTCAAACTGTATTTTAATCACAAGTATATTAATAGAAATGCTTTCCCTCCAAAAGGGACAGGCAGTAAAGCAAACACAATATTAATTCCCCCTCCTTGTTCCTCCCAACCAGAACAACCAAAACCCCACCTCCACCCCATCTGAAATCAAAAAATTTGAGTTAAATACTTATAACAGACCTTGCTTATTTTATCTCTAAGTCCTTCCAGCAAAAGAAATTATTTTCAGATTATTCTTCAATAAAATTTATAAATTGACTTTGCAATATAATGAACTAAATACTCCAACTTTAATATTTTGCATTCATACCAAAAACAATTAACAGTTTTTATAAATAGTGTTATTTACTAAAACAATTCTTGTACAACAGTGCAGTATACCTAAATATATACATATGCCAACATCAAAGGGAGCATCAAAACAAACAAAGCCAAACAAAAATGCACTTTGCTACTGTGTACACTTTATTAAAACCAAAGCAGACTGCAGCAGATTTTTCTTTTTCATGACAAAGACAAAAATTATTTGGATTCCAGAAGAACATGCAGGATAGAACAAAAACTCCTACCACCTTTTTGTTAAGGTAGCAGCATGAAAAAGGAACTTTAGATCTGTAATTTACATCGTAGCAAATGGAATGTTTTTAAACACAACCATCTTAATTTAAGAAACCAGGCTTCAAAAATGTACATAGTGTTTTTTACATATTGAAGCAAAAACTTCAAATGTCAAGGCCTTCTCCATGTTTTCCTGGTGTTGGACAGTGTATGTATGAAGGTCAATATTCTTCATTGCAGCTGAAAATGCAAAAGGAGTAGCTGTAGTGTGGAGCTGATCAGCTTTACTAAGATTGAATAACAGAGTAAAAAATGATTCTGCCGGCTGTTGGTAATGGAGGTTTTTTGTAACTTTTATTCTACCCTTTTTCTTTAAAAATATGTCCTTCCAGTTTTTACTGGAAAAATTATGCTCCCTTATTTTTCAAAACATGCATGTTCTCCAAAGGAAGGTGCAGCTGTGTAATTCAAAGTGCCAGTGTAGCTGCTCTAACTAGAGATGTCTTTTTTCTATGAACCCTAGCAGAGAGGGAATAAGGTAAGACCTTTGTATATAAAGACTGCAGAGATATCTTTGAAATATGAGTGAAAAATAAAGTAGGTGATATTAGAGACAATACTAAAACATTGGAGAATGAGGTATTAAGCAGTTCTCCAGTGTAAATCTGATGTTCCTGCCATCTAGACGAAATCAGAGAACTATAGTAGCAGCCTAGGTTCAGTCAGCAAAGTATGTATATGGTATTAAAAGCAAATCTATCTCCTTTGTTGCATCTAACCATTTGCAATCTGGCAGAATTTTCGGAAGTTCAAATTAATTTCAGCTCCCCCTGCCTCAAAATTCATGAACAGTAACTGTACCGTGAGCAGTATACTGCTCCACACCTGTTGAGAAGCATGCAGGAATTCTTATATTTTGCTCCTTTTTACTCCTGTCTCTATGTGCTTTGGCCAGTGACATTACAGACACATCTACACAGTACCAGTTACTAAACAGAGGTGGGCAAATACATTGTGACTGTTCCTGCAGCTGCACACTCTGGAACACACTGCCATGACATCAGAACAGAAAATTTTAACATACTGCCCCTGTATTTTTCCTGGGATGTTTTACAGTAAATCTTGACACCTTTGTTATGCCCACATGAATTGAGATGATACACATGGCTAAAAAAAATTTACTTATTGAAGTGAAATGCACAGAAGGCACTTTCCAGGATTTCCTCCAGTTCATGCTAACCAAGCCACTGAAATACCCCTTCTGAAGTTAATTAGCATTTTTGTATTCCTTAATGAAAGGGTTAAGTAAAAAAGGTTTATACAAAGTATCTTGAACACATTTTAGCCTCAAATTGACAATTTACATGTAAAGAAACAAGACATTCAAAAATTAGGTCTTCTACTGGAAAATGAGTAACATTTCCAAGGATCCATAACTTTCAAATAGTTTACATTCTGACACTTTATTTAATTGCTAAAAAGCTTTTCCACACAGTAGCTGTACATGTACTTTCCCCTGTCCACTGACATTTCAATGTTCAATACCATAGTAAGGTAGAGCATAACTGAACTTGGTCAAAACAATGCATAAACAAGGAATCTAAGAATAAATCATGGCAGAGAAGCACCAGCAATGGCATCTCCAGGTTCATGATACCAAACCAGCAGAGATGAGGTGAACTGAAGTATAATTTCTACGTTATCAGAAAGGATATGAGAGGATGACTGAAGGAATTCATGCAATGACAGCATCTAGCAAAGCAGGAGAAGGCATCACTTCAGAGTATCAAACATACAGGGCACAACCAAGCAGGAAGACATTTTCTGATACGAAAAATCAACATGAAGTAATGCAGTTTCAAATTCAATTTAATCTGAAAATTGCATGTGAAATGGAAAATGTAGGTTGCAACAGAAACACAAAGACTCGGAACCTAAAAATATAGTGACTTACTCCACCAGTTACAGACAACGAACTCTGAATCAAAGTCAACTACAATTTCCAGTCTGGTACAGGAGATATCTTAGCACAGTGACTTTAATAAAGGTATGAAGGAAAATAGAAAGTGTCCATCTTTTTTTCACAACTTTCATTATATTGAATTTAGAGGGGCATTGAATTTTAGCAAGTGGTTGTTTTGGTCATGATGAACATAAATGAAAGATGATTTTAATTTTCATAAAAATGGATGAATGGCCAGAACAAGCAAGCTGGAGAACAAAAAAATTACAATATACATAAGGTTTCAGTGTTCGAATGAGAAACCAGGAACTAGCATTTCTGTATATCAAGGAAAGACTTCAGAAATTTTAAAAACACTGACAACTTACTAACAAAATGTATTTTTTCTGGGTCATTTCTGTACAGAAGGTGCACAGGCCCTTATTAGGGAACATATGAAAACCCAAGAATACAATAGTCCATTATCAGCAAGACTATCTTGATGCTTCAAGCTTCTCCTTAAAACAGGGACTAAGAACTATGGAATGAAAAATTATTTTCACTTTTGTGTATAAATTATACATTTCTACACACATTGCATATCTGATTTTGGAATAAGGTATCTAATGCATACAGAGAACACTATCTAAATTAGACTACAAGTCCTTTCTAAAGACATCACTTCTTCAATCCATAAAAAGTTATGTGAGACACAGTATGTTGGATTATTCTTTTTCTTTAGTATTTCCTTTCAAATTCTACAGGCTTTTGTGATGACACAAAGTACTGAAATATTTAATGACAGTTTGTGAGGATGCTTAAAACTTTTAGAGAAAACAAATAAACAAAAATACTAGCATTAGTTCAACCAGCTAGCTAGAACATCCCCAACTGGAATAGATCAGCCATGGGCATGTTTTGTAACCACCCCACTCAGAAGTTATGGAAAGCAGTCATCTGAAAGTATCTGGCAAAACACTGATGCCAATTAATGTAGTGAAACAAAGGCATGTTAGGTAACTGTGAACAGATGCAGGAGTATATGGGATAACAGAGCTCATTTTATAGTATAATGTACAATTGCAACATTTAATTCCAGAAGTATCACACTAAAATATAGTAGACAAAACAAACAACTTCTGACATATACACATGACTAAAAACAGACCTGGATGTTGAAGCCATCTAGTATTGCTTAGTGGAATTAGAGTCGCTGGAAAAGATGAAACCAGGATGAATTACTAGATGGAATACAAATGCAAACAACAGTTTTTGTACAAGAAACTCTGCTCAAGCACACCTGAAATGCTGCGTTCCCCTACCATGTTTTTTTTGCAGCACCTCATCCACAGAAGGAAAATACCATGCTTTAGAAAGCCATCTGGCTTAGTTACTGAGTAACACAAGGGTTTAAAACAGGCTAATGCACACTGTTGCAGAAGAGAATTTAAAGTAACCCAAAAGTAGATTAAAATGAGATGCCTCATAAAGTATTCAAACCATAGAAGGGCTAATAAACTCAAATGGTACAATTGGAAATTGAAACAGACATTTAAGGCAGAAGTGTTTGTGTTAGAGCAGTAAACAGAACAAATTGCTAAGCAAGGCCACAAGAGAGAAAATGAAGCCCTGAAGGTTTGTTCAGCAAAGTGATTCAAATGTCCATAATTCTCCATGTTCTAACTAACAAGACTTGAATAAAATAGTGTAATTCATGTTGTGTGTTCCAGTTTAAAACTCCATTGTTTCTCTTTCAGCTCAATTCCTCTGTCTTTCTTTGGTGTAATCTCTACCAACACTCATAGAATACAGTTCTGGTTCTCATTTTAAAAAACAACTCGGAAAAATAAATTACATGCTTCTCATGATAGAATGCAAGATCCTGATCTGTTTCATGGTCCCATGAGATGTTTAGCAGCCTCTGAATAGTAGTTTTAAGTTATTAATTATGTCCAGAGCAGAATCATAATTTGCTGTTATCCCCCCAAATCTTTACTAGTTAACAAGTTTACTTTGGTAGATAAGCTATCTAATAATCATGATACACTTGTGTTCAATTCAAGACGTAGTGAAACTTAGATTAAGTTTGTAAATTCATATATAGACCTTAGCTTGTAATTGTAACCATGATATGCAGAATTACTGTTTTTCCTGCATTGGAAAAAGACATTGCATTTGTCTTAAAACTAGACAAAACTATAAAATATGGTTGTCAGTTCATGATTAAAATAAAATAGTAAAGCAAATCATTTTTAAACATTGTGTTAAATATATTCACATGACCACCATAGCTATACGAAATGGGCACTACTGCAATCACACACTATATGTACATAACATATATGCACAACAGTTTGCAATGGTTGAGTTTTCACAAACTAGCCAATTTAACCATACATAAATAATCTTGTACCAATTTTTAGGCATTTTAAAAGGAAGTAAATTTCCTAAATATATCAGTTCCTCCGCAAAATTAAAAACAAAAAATCCTAAAAAGTCAGTGCAAATTGAACTTGTTCACCAAGAGAGATTCTTATTAAGCTGAGGATAAACAAAGTTTAAGAGATTAAATGAAGAAACTCATAGAATCGCCAACCGCCTTTAGCAGACGTTAAAGAAGATTAGGAATCGGAAGTCCTGGATCCTATAGCAGAGCCTTCTGTGAATAACTATGCTGTGGTTGTTGAGGTGGTGGAGGCTGTGGTTGTTGTGGAGGTGCTTGCTGACTGCCTGCTGTCTGTGGCAGAGCTGTAGGTGCTAAGTTATAGTTTGGCACCTGGGACATATTAGTTCCAGCATTCTGATAAGCAGCAACATCAACAGTACCAGGCGGTGGACTATACACTGGAGCCTGGTTAGAGTAAGTACTTCCAGCAACAGAACCAACCATTGCACTGAAAAAAAAAAAAAGAGAGAGAAAAAGATATTTAAAGTCGAATTAACAAACAACTTACCAACAGAACAGCAAAACTTTATTGCTTCTTCAGTTGTTCTATTTATACACACAAAATCTTCTAACACTGGACACATTGCGTATTTAAAACTGTGGCCAATGAGTATTCCCATTAAAACTCAAGCACACTCCCCAGATTCAAACATAAAATAGATACCTCCCATAGATTTAAAATAAGACCATCAATCTATACTACTGTTTTATTTTAAGGAGCAACATGGAATGCCATCTAGCTTCCATTCTGTTCATGAAAAAGCCAAAACCCACCAAACCATTTTAAATAGCAAAACAAGTCAGGTAAATATGCAGAAACTCGCTTTATCACTGCAAGCTTTACTATTCCAAATATGTAACTTTGGGGACAAAGACTAACTAACGACTCAAGATGGATGTCTCTGCCAACTTTTTAGAATAAAATTACTTTCACCAGAGAGTAAACAAAACCAAAAAAAACCAAACAAACACAAACCAACTAACAAAAACTCACAAACTTTTTCACAATACAGGTAACTTAACCAAAACTTAGTATCTTTGGCCATCTACCTAATGTAGAAAGCCTCTTGTAGCTTCTTTATACAGGCGAGCTGTATAGGCTTTAGTAAGTATCCATAGCCCATTCACTTCTTTCCCAAAATGAGCAGAATTCTCCCCATTCTTTGGTGGTGAGATATTTGACAAAGGAAGAGTAGAATATACACACTCAAAAATTATGCAGAGCCAGCCCAAGCAGTGAATAATCTTCATCATTAAAAGTATATTAGAAGTTAATACTACTGCTACTAAATCATGTCTGTATAGTTTTCTCTGTTTTTATATAAAAAGTACAGATCTATATGAATTACATATTTTGTATATAGAAAATTCAAAACTAGATAAAATTATAAAAACAATAGAAAACTCGGGAGTTTGTCAGGAATTTTTACCAAATACATGACACCAATAAAAAGCACACTGGAAATAATTGCACTAAAGTATCTTTCAATTGTGTTTATAATTACACTTCTGTAATTTTTAAAAAAAAAAAAGTCTCCCTTAAATATTGTCTGTATTCCTTTCTGTTTAAATTGATTTAAACTTGAATAGAAAAATATTTAAAGTTACTTTGTGTAAGACGTCTGTGCAGGCTGACCAGGCAGTACTGAGCTGGCAGATGGAGTAACTGTGCCTTGGCTGAGAGAAGGGAGCTGTTCAGGAGGAAGATTGTAACCTTGAATATGGCCCATCTGTGCACTCCCTGCCACCAAATATGCATTACCTTGAGTTTGCCCCGGATAAACCTAGGAAGTTAAATACAGCAATATTAGAAATTAAATACAAGAAAATTTGCTATTTAATATCTGACTTTAGAATGTAAAGATATCCTCTCAAATTTTCAGTTTCCTTTTTCTTATGTATATCAGTGAAGAGCATTTAGCATTTAAATCACTGAAGTTAAAAATGGTAACTCTTTCAAAGCAGCATTTTCATGTTGACTTATCTATGAGTAGATGGGGAGAAATTGTACTCCTTTGGTTGTTTATTTCCTTTGACCCACTATGCAAAGCCCTGGCAGTTTTAGTTTTTAATTTTAAGTGCAACTTAAAGCCCACGATGGGCTTTTTCCTTGATCAAAAGGAACCAAACAGAAAAAAAATAAAGCATTAGAAACCACAAAAAGGAGAGCATCCAAAGCTTGTAGCTGAAAACAAATATTTTCATTTTTATTTTTTTACATACTGTATTGAGAGAAAACACTGCTCAGCCAGTGTGAACTTGTTAAGGTCAACGGCTGTTAATGGTTACATCCATACCTGAGAGCCAGAAACACCAGATGACTGCATGTAATACTGCTGGTTCTGTAGTTTTGCGTACATGGAATACATTGGGTCCTCATTCACCAATTTGTTATACAAAGAAAGGGCCTCCATTGCTTTAACATTGAGCTCTGAAAGTTCTGAATGTTTCCTAGAAAATATATTTTACAGTTCATTCTACAATTTAGATAACTTTAGTATAGGACAGACAATACAGAGAAATTTCATGAGTGTTAAGTAACATATTCTTGCTGTGAAGTAATACCTGACAAGTGCCAGTGTCAAATGGTACAACACTATAAAATATTACATGACAATGGGAAAAAAATCTTCAGGGCTCTTCCCAGAGAAATTACTAATAAATACACCTATTTTCTTTGCCAGCACTCATGGAAATTAAGATATTATCAAGTAAAAACTCTGGTATTTCTAAGAATAAATTTTAATTTGGGTCAAAGCACGTGACATTTTTTTTACCTGTCTATATCCTCCAATTTTTCATCTATGAGAGGTCCCATCTGGTGGCACATTGCTAGAATAGAAAGACATTAAAATATATCAGAGAAATAAACATTTCCATACTGCAAAGTCAGAGAGCAATTAAAAAAAAAAATCAGATAGAAATAGATGCCAGCTCATTACTATAATCTGTATGTCGAAAAACTTCTAGTAACAGAGGTAGTGTAATGAACAATTTAAGAATGAGGCCCAGCTGAAGTTTTCAGTAGTGGTACAATTTTAAAAGTATATTTTAAAATAAAAATAAATTTAAACAAAATACATTTAACATCCAGGAAACATAAAACTGAAACTATTTTGCATAAAAAGGTTCAAGCAAATCTGAAAGGTGATCTTCAAGGAAGAAAATTTGCCACTGCAACCTAGATCATATGCTCATCTAACTTTACTACAAAAAGACTATCTAGGAAAACAGTGAAGGAGAAAACTGGTTGCAATGATTCAATCATCTGCACATCAAAGACACTAATAGCACATTGCTCTCACCAGAATCCTAACTGGGCAAAGGGGGCTTTTTTAAACCACTGACATGTGCAAAAACCAACCCAAAAGCTTACCAGAAGCAGAATAGAAAAGCATTAAAATAAACAAAAATGCACCCCATGACTCCTTTCAGCACAAGGACATGGGGCTCATCTAACTACCAAGCAAACCATGGTTAATCAGCAGAAAGGCAGAGTTTTTCAAATGTAAAATAAACTGACACAGAAGCCAAAAGGGTAATTCAGGATATTAGAAATGCAGAAGGTCCTGAAAATGTCTGAGCCATGATGTGTGAAAGGGTATCACTATTGCGTCCCTTGAAGGCAACTCCAGGCGAAAGAGGAGTTGTGTGAGAGGTACCCATCTGCTTTCTTGAACCTGGGATCAGTAATACATTGTCAGAATGGTGGGAAAAGATGTAAAACTTGTCGAAGTTCTGCCTACTTTTACGTATAGCATGAAGTGCGGCAAAAGGCATGACAAGGATTGCTTGATCTGTTAACACGATGACTGCTCTGCTGCCAGCCACAAACCCTGGGCTCCTGAACATGACAGGGTGAGTTCTCCAATTCAAAGCCATTTGTGACTGGACATGTGGAAGGCAGAAGAAAATGAAGTGGTTTTTCTGTCAAATGTTGATCAGCATCTGCCACCACTGGTAGGAAGCAAGGACCCAAAACACATCTATAGCAAAATTTTCAGAACCTATGCCAAAAACAGTAGTCCACCAAAGCCTACTTAAGTGTAGAGCAAGTAATCTTGAATTGTGATCACAGAACTGTATGTAGCCATACGTTTGGCAAGTGCTGTTGCAGGTAGCTGGGGAACAATCATCTGACCACTTTACTGCTTTCATATTCTAGCAGTAGTCCCATGGTTTGATATAAAACACAGCATTGCTTTAATGATTGCACAATGCATTTTGAAGCAATTCCTAAAGTAAACTGTATCTGTAGACTGGTTAACAAGCATATCTTTAATTTCTTTGCCTCTGTCCTGGACCAGATACAGGCAATCTGCTTCTTAGACAACAGCTTTTACAGCTATATTTGGGACTTGAAAGAATAAAACCAGTCATGTTTTTTTTTACCTCTTTAGTTTCAGCAGAACTAGAAACCGTGAAGACATGTCACTGAAGTGAGTTCCTAAAACAGGATTCATTTACAGCCATGATGAATCAGATGGGTATGGAAAGATGGGAGATATCTAATAGTTTACAAACCTATGCATTTTTTAATTATTGCCTTCTAGATAGATGCAGAAACTGCCAATTTCTTAACAAAGTCTGGTACCATCTCAATTGTTAGTTTAAGCCTATGTTGTCTCATAATTGGGAAGTTTCCTTTCTTCCTTTTCAAAACTCCATTTGAAATATCTATCAACCTACGTAAAATGATCTGTAATGCCTCTATGAAGAGGTAGTCTGAAAAATTTGATTCTAAAAGGGTAGGATTATCTGAAACACTCTGTAAGGTATTTGTTAATATGCAAATCCTACAGAAACGCACATGTAAGTGAAAAGCATGTGGGGCACCCACAGCTCTATTCTAAACCTTAGTAGTATTTCTCCTTCCTCTCATGGAATCTTTCTTACACTCTTTTTGCCACTCATGCTGTCCTACTCTACAAAGGAAAAAAATAATAGATGAATATGATTGAATTAAGTATTTATATGCCTTGAAAAGGAAAATAATATAGGAAACTGTTTTCTTTAGAGAAAAGTAGGCTTGTTTCAAGCTAACATTTTGCACTTTGGTCTCTTAGATGTGGGAAGAAGGAAGTGAGAAGATAATTATGGCTCAGGCACTTTTCTCAGGCATGTCTCTTGCATGCACATGAAGCTGAAGTAGTTTCAGCTTAGTTTTAATTTGCATTGGTACAGAAAATTAGCAGAGAGGAAAACAACAGTAAAAAAGCTCTTTTGTTTTTTTTCTTCTTACCCTCAAGATGAAGCAATTCTGGGAGGTCTGGCTGGTCATCAGATGGATCAGCACTTTGTAACATCTGCAAGAGTTGGTCCATTTTATCCTAGAACACAAATTGTATGATTAGGGCAAATGTAACAGCAAGGGAATTAACACTTTCAGGACAGTAAACTAAAGCATCTGTTCACAACAGCCATTTTGATCTCCTGGCACTTGAGAATCAGCTAGACTACCTTTAATAAAATACAAACGATACATGCTGTTTTACAGGAATGAAGATCTTGAATAAGGAAAAGCCAAATGAGAAAAATTAGTGGCAACAAGTGGAATGTGCAGAATACTCCTTTATTTCTAGAAGTCCTTCTAACCAGTATTTTCTGAGCAGTTTCTATTTTTCCAGCCTAGTTATTACATAGGCAATACCACCATCTAGTGGGTTTAGTGGAAATGCTTTGACATAATACATTGAGAGAGTACTTCAAACTCACTGAAAGGCATTTTTAATTGTATGAGGACTATTCAGTACATGAGCCATGTCATTACCAATGTATATGGAAGTGTTGTTTTAAGATGATGTTTGGAGGCATTTCAGGGTTGACTCCAGAGTAAGTCATCCTTAAATAAGGAGTTTCACTGCAACCCTTTTATAATAGAAATATCAAAGATTAGAAAATGAACAGGCATGAACTCTGTGAAAAATGTGTCTTGGATTAAACTATATTGGTTGATGAAATACCGCATGCAAATAATTTTTAATCACTTTTTAGCTAAGCACTGCCAAATAAATAGCCTTTATCAGACTGAGTTATATAGGTTGTATGAAAGTAGAAAATAAAACTATGTTTTGTCTTCCTTAAACCATGGAAAGGTGGGGAGAACTCAAATTAACAACTTCCTTAAAAATTATATTGTGGCAAATTTAAAAACAAAAGAAGACACTAAAACAAAAATCAATATGGACTCACAGAAAACAAAAGCTGGAAGGCACCTCAAGGCAGGCCTAAGATAATCTATTTCAGCAGATTACAAACTAATATCTCTTGGGAAGAAGAGTTTTTACAGTGGGACTTTAATAGGACATTAAGAAAGTAGTAACTGATTTCTCATTCAAAAAAAAAAAAAAAGAGAGAATACAAGTCGAGGTGAAAAAAAACAAACCAACAAAAAACACGGGAAAAACTTCCTGGCCTGAATGTTACTGGAAACCCTACAGGATCACTGTGGTGAGATTGTAAAAATCTTACTAAATATTACTTACATAGCAACAGAATCTCAGACTTTTCAGAGATGGGAAGAGATCTTTCAGTCTGAGGGTAGAGAGTGGTGGTTATACTGGAAATAAGTCTAACACAGCAGTGAAGATGGGTATCTCTGTGGTACTTTAAACAAAATTTGAAAGTAGATGTGCCACTCATCACCAAGCTTCTAGCTTGGAGGTAAACAGATGTACAATCCCAGAACAGGGCCCTAAATGGAATGCAGTTCCAAATTCAGTTTCAGAAACTTCTAAGAGCTTCAAGACTTTTGAACAAATGAAAATACTGCAGCTTTTTTTTATTGCTTTAAAAACACCTCTCTTCCCATTCTCTTTTTGTTGTATTTTTGAAGTACAGGATGAAAAGGTTAAACATCACATATTTAAATGTCCCAGCAGTGCATTTAGTACCAATCTACTTTTACCATGCTTACTTCATCAATATAAACTGGTTCAGGCTCAGGTTCTATTGTCTCTACTTGAACTTCATCACTGAATTGCACTGTTTTCTTCTCAGCTTTCACTGTAAGATAAACAGCCAGATTTAATTTTATAAAAGAAAAAGAAAACAAAGACATAAATACTATATAGCTAGTGTACTGCCTAGGCTCCTTGCATTTGAAACCTCTACTGTGAAAATTTTAAAAATTAATATTTTGTTGACATTTGAAAGCCACAGACCTAAACAATATTCTTATCTGTAAATCATATTAAGAAAAAATACATAAGTTCATACAAGGTCAACAGAAACATGTTTAAGGAAGTAAATGTCTTTATCATAGTCTTCCTGCACATAACATACATATAAAGAAGGCATTAGTATAAAAGACTCAGAAAGAGTGATTGGAAGAAATAGGGCTAGCAAGTCAAGTTCAAGATAAAACTGATAAAATCATCTATGACAAACTGAGCCTTCTTTTCTCCAGAGCAAAGTACAGAATCAAAAAGTCTCAAGTTTGTCTATTCCTTCTTCACGTCCTATCTGCAAAGCACCTCATTCCTCTGAAGTGGAGGCTAGAACAAAAATGCTCTATATTTAACAAAAAGCCAAATACAAGTCTTATCATACATTCTTATTAGTTAGTTTTAACATATCACAAATGACTGCTACAGCATGTAATTCTGCTGACCTGCTCATACTTCTAGCACCCTCAGACTGAGATCACAGGACATTAATCTTGCAAACCCACAAGATTTACAGAAATCAGTTCTAGAATCTTAAAGTCTTGTCTAATATTTAATATTTTTGTTAAATATTTAAAGTAGGTTAGATGGATAAAAATAGATACAAATAAATAAGCAGTATATAGAAAATCCCTCTATTTCAACACTGGTAATCTGTTGCCAAGTCCTATCTGCCATGGGGCCTTCAGTTTCATCTTGATTAGGTATGCACCATTGCAATAGGGCAAAAAGGCAATTGGGAAAAAAAGCTGCTGTTGCCCACATTTGTGTAGGTGTCAATGGAGTGATTCCCTGAGTCTCCAGCTGCTGACAAAGCCAACAGCAGACAGCAGCATTTTTCAGCAGAAGACAGCTTGGGCAACCTTGGTCTGAGACTGTTGTTTGTAAAAGCATAGCAAGGGCTCCTCAGTTTTCACTTCAATTATCACATTAACTTGCCACTGAACTCCATCATAAGGGAAAGGAAATCACCCCTGAGCCACGGCAAGGTTTAACATATATACATAAATATAATGTTACTTACTCATTTCAGGCTCAGCAGAAAGATCAGCTGTTACAAAATTAGATGGAAACAATCCTATACCCTGATGAGTTTCACCTTTCCACCAATTTGGATCACTAAAGATAAAAAAATAAATAAAGCCCCCATACATTAAAAATCCCATACTCACATGGAATTTTCCTAGGAATTAGACAGTAAAGGCTTTTATATCATTAGCACATAAATACAATTTGTATATAAGCAGAAATTTTTACAAAAGAATTTTTATGCAAATACACTTATCTGTAAAAAATCTAGGAAATAAAATAAAGTATTTAATATAAAAATATGTTTCCATTCAATTGTATTCCAAGGTATGCTTCTACATAGAAGATATGATTATTTTTAATTCATTTTTACAGTTTAACATGGTTCTAGTAGGCATTCTATATAACTTACCTGTCATCAAGGATAGTTATAAGTTCTCCAGCTTTAAAAGTTAATTCATTATCTTCAGCAGCCTCAAAATCGTAGATTGCACGAACCTTTCGGCCCTCATGTTTGTGGTTTGTTAAAAGGCTTGAGGTGCTTGGGTACAAACTGGAAAGTGTTGTTTGTTGTTGCCTTTGTTCTTTTAGTGACAGCTCAATAGCTACAAAAGAAGAGTTACTCAGATGAAAATTCCCTATAAAAATGGGTTGATTGATATGAAAATTAAATTCTGTGAAAACTTTTAGTATAATTCTATTCCTGTTGCATTTTAATCACTCTGTGTCTTTCTCTTAGAATTAATGGTAAAGAACAAAGCAATGTTTTATGACTAGAGAGCAGAATTCTGCCTATGGATTTATTGAGGTTTCCAACATGGACAGGATGAATAAACGACATTTAAGCACAAATGGAATAACCCTGCAAAGTCATCAATTTTTTATTATTGTATTATTGCTACAACCTTGAACTGATGTAAAATATTTACATTCTTTCTTTGCATCTTACAACATGTTGAACTTTTCCAGATTGCTTGAAACCTTAAAAAGATACAGCTGTTCCAGTACCCCCTGTTTCTCTGTTAGGCAGGAGCCTTTAGCCTGGATTCAGTGACTCAGATTTACACAGATCACCTGAGGTTGGAAGGCACCTCTGAAAGTCATCTTGTCCAATCCCCTTTTCAAGCAGGGTCATCACAGCTGACTGCCAAGGACAACTTTTTAATTTCTTCAAGAATAAAGACACCATGGCAACCCTGGGAAACCTAGGCCAGTGTTTGATACCTTCACAGTAAAGTCCCTCCTTAATCCATAATTAACAAAATGATTTTTGCTTAAACAAGCAAAATTTTGCCCCTTCCTTTTTTTTTTCCTCCCTATCATTCCTTGAATAATTTCGCATTTCTGGGTCATTTTCAATTAAGCTTGACTGAGCAGTGAAGTTTCACTCATATTAAACTCAGTTCAAGTTTGCAGAAAAAAAAGGGATCATATTTCAGAAGGGTCAGGGAGGACACACAAACAAACGTTACAAAATTCATACACAATATGGGCTTTTGAGACACAGATCTCTTTAAAAATAGACTTTGGTGGGTTGACTGTTGAAGAAACCATTGTTAACTCATACAGACTGGCTAATGGTCATTTAAATAAATCAATCATGTCAGCAAATAAATGCACTCACCTTTAGCTAAATCCTCCTCTTCCTTTTTGGTGGCTACTGTACCAGGATCTTTGGCAACTAGAGCGGGACTTGCTTTTGCCTGTTCAGCAGCCTAGCCAAAACAAAAGATGTAAAAATGAATCCAACAAAAAACTTGACAATGCATTAAATTCACCATTTTGATTTGTATTCATCCGCTATATAAAAATCTAAAGTAATTGAGAGTATTTCAGTCCTCAAAGAAAAGTTTTATTAAGACAAGGTAGTTTTAATTTTGTTTGCCAAACATTCTAGAATTCAAGACAACAAACTGTAAAATACAGAGCTGAGGATAAAAAGAATTTGTGACACACTTTAAGAACAACCACAAAGATCTAATATACCTGTGATCCAATAGCTGGGAAAGTAACTCCTTGCTCCTTAAGATTTTTTATCATAGCAGATATTAAACTAAGCTGTGGGTCGTTCTTGAATTCATCAGTCCATTCTACCATAAGGGCTTTCAGCTTTTCACAAACTTTTGGATGACCCTGCATGGACAACAGAAACTAGTTAAGTAATGTAGGAATCTGATCTTAATTTCAAGTCATTTCATGTCACTGTCAATATCTATATAAAATATATAGATATTTTATTTTGTAGTCAAGTTTAGCACTCAATCTTTATTAGAAAGGGAGAACAGTGTTTGTACCAGTACAGTATGTGCTAGGCCCAAAATAAAGTAACATAAGGTTATATAGAAGCCCTGTATTATCTTCATTTCACTACATTTGTATTTAGTGTTTGACTGCTGTTATTTAAAGTGAAAATAAAGTAGTTTATTTAAAAATTAACACACCACACCTCCCCCAGACAGAATACCTACATTAACTAGTATAAAGTGGCATTCAGGAAGTTCTGAGAACCACAGTCTTTACAGTCATCTTCTCTCCTTCCCCCCCACTGCCTTCCAGTCCTTCTAAAGTACATTAACTTCCACTCTCAGATTACCTCAATTCTCTATCTGATATTACTTAGAGATGAAATGTATAAATCAATGCAATACATTACCTTATTCAACACATTGCTTACTTCACTGGCAAAATCTCTTGAACAGACTTCTAAATGAAAGATTTTGCCACAGTTTGATACACATGCTCCTAGAAGCTAATGAAAGAAAGATTAAAAAACTCAGATTTTTTTGAAGTACACCTTTTCAGTAAGAAAAATCGCTGCATTAAACAGAACCTACTGTTAACGCCTGCATAGCGACGTGGGGATCTTTATGGTTCACCCTCTTCATAATAGAGCGGAGGCAGTCTTTAGGCCTGAAAAACACAAGACAGATTTCAAAATATGTAATGGAATGAACATTTCCTGTTGCATACATGACAATGCTGATAACATTAACAGACAGCAAAATCTCATGAAAATCATGGGTAAATTATTTAGTAGCTTATAAGCCCAACATTTTAAAAATAAATTAACACCATAAACATTTGTAGCCATTTCTATCTGCAGGATTTGTAGTTATCTTAATTACCAATACCTCTCAGTAATTTATATTACCTTTTGTACTTAGAGTGAATTACTGTAAATACTCCAGATACGCATAAAATGCCTTACAATTAGAGAACTGGAATTCTCTGTAGTCCATACACCTATTTCTCTATATTTCACATATATATGTAGGAACATTTCCTTATATACTGATCTACCAACACCATTTCGCTACTTTTATTTTGAATGACCACTGCTATATTCCTCAGAGTCTCTTTTAATCTACAGAGTAACATTTATAAAGACATGTAATGAACTAATAAAAAAAATTTAAAATAAAAAACCCACTAGGCAATCTGCATCAAGTTTCAAAACAATTAAATACAAAATCCAAGTCTTACCTATGTTGTGGTAGATAGAAAATAACATGCAAAGCAACTTCAACAAAGAATTTGAAGGGGAGTTTCAGAAAGTTTAGCATATTAAAATTTGTGTGATTTTCTGTTACTTTGTTCTGTCTATAAAAGTAGTGGAAAGCTGAGCAAGGCTGAGGTAGGAATCATCATGGGCATAAAATCATTATCTGTTGAATAGCCCTGAAAAGATAACCCTGGAAGAAGGTAAGTAGAGAAAGAGGAAAAGAGAAGGTAAATCTCAACTAAGATTTTACATGTTCATGGGGTTTAAACATTTATAGCATGGTTGTCTTTGAAGAAAAAGTATTTTTTTATTGAACTGGAATCCAAAAACTAACATGAAACTTAGGTATAATTTACACCACTGCTTGGCTATACTATATTTGGCAGTGTCTACATTTTACAGAAATGTCCACCTCATATTTAGTGGTACTAATTATAGAAAGTGCTGTCACGCAGCACAAGTACATATCATTCAGTGTATACTTTCATATAACCAACTACAGGTGAAGGCTTTAAGGCAAGTACTACCTTTTATCTATTAACTATCCAGGACTTCTCATATGTTCACTTCAATTGAGAAAGAATACAGGCTAGAATTTTCAGAAATAACTGCTTTCTTTAACCATTAAATCCTGAGTAGGATTAACAACATGATATGAGTGCAAGCTCAGAAAAGTTCTTGCCCATTGTTAAGCCAGTATTTATAAAGGCAGAGTGCAGAATCAAGAGCTTAGCAGTTCAGGAACAGGACCATCAGCCTAATTTATTCTTTTTTACAAAGGAATCCAAAGTCTTATTAAAAGTAATAAAATAATAAGAAAGCCTCAAACCTAAATGACCATCCACATGTCTCAAGTACAATCTACTTGTCGTACATTTAACAGAAATTATCAATACTTGAGTGTTAAAAGTTTTAACATGCTCAAATTTTTAAAATATCTTTTGATTACATATACATTTAAAAAAAAATCCAGCCATACCAATCTTTAGTCACACAGAGTAAGAAAACCTAATCTAGACAGGACTGTAATTCTTATTTTTACTTCCAATTAATTCATCATAAAATTTAGTGTGTAAATTATGAGAAGCACTATGCAGAAACCAGAGGGAAGCATGCACCCTATGAGTATAGAATTCTATCCACTTATCAGGCATCTCCCCAAATCATACTATACAAATATTGTGCCACAGTTCCACTCCAATGATTCTATGATGGGAATTTCAGAGGCACCACAATGAGTAGTAAAAACAACTAAGTAGGGTGAAAATATGGCAAGATACAATAGAAGCTATGTATCATATATGGCATCATATACCACTATATCCAGAAAATATTCACAATAAATTTCAGTTTTAGTTTTAGAAAGTAAAAGAAATTCTGATTGTATTTTATTTAACAAATGCACAATTAGCAGCATTTGCAATCTAAAATACTACCCTGCACAAAACATTTCAGATATATTGAGGAATTTATTGTTCATTTACAGTCTAAGGTAACTCTGTGGGACTCAGCTTTCCTCCTTGCTCTCTCAGAAACAGGGTAGTCATAAAGCTTCCTGGTCAGCTTGCTAGACATACACTGCTATGACAACATAAAATGCTACCAAGATTGTGTAATTTGAGGGGAAACAAAACCAGAAGACACACTGGAAAACTATCAAGTAAGCAATTTTGCTGCTCTCTCTTGCATGAACAGACACAAAAACCACCAAAGAAGAAACAGCTAACCAGAACACTGACTTGCTGAGGCCGTGATTAATCCTTAAAGAATCAGGACAAAGTTAGGCAAGCAGTAATATGGACAAACCATTTCTCAATGACAATTTTCCAATACCCTTGCCCAACAGAGTGCTGCAATGAACATTTCTATTTTCTCAACCATTGGTGTATTCTCTCAGCCACTGACTTCATATTTTTCAGCCATAATTTTTTTTTATTAAGTAACTTTTCTGAAGAAAAGCTGAAGTTGTGATAGTTTCAATGCAGACTGATATGTCTCATGAGATAAACATAAACATTACAACTATCTCAAAGCAAAATGCAAACACAATTAGAGTTAGGAACGCACTAGCACTGAAATGACAGAGGAAGGGGGGGCATCTCTGCTACAATATACCATACCTGTCCTTTAATTTTTCCTTTTGGTTAATGAATAATTCAAATTTTATAATGTAATTTTATTCTGAGATGATAAACTATAGACTCAGTTTTGTAGGCATTTTCATTGCAGAAAAGCAACACTAGGCAAAAATCTATACTTTACTGTAGTCAGATTTAAAATGCCAGTCAAATATACAATCATAGAATATCCTGAGTTGGAAGGGAGCCACAAAGATCATCCAAGTCCAGCTCCTGGCCCTGCACAGGACAGCCTCAATAATCACACCATGTGATTAAAGTTTTTGTAATAAACAAGTTTTCAAGAATGCTGTACAAAAACAGGGGACAAAAAAGATTGCTTCTAACAGTAAAACCTTTGTTTTAATCATGTTTCCATGTTGAAAAGGCAACTTGCTCACTGAGCTAATACTGGCATAAAACAGGATGCAAGCAATGTGATATGCAACTGCTGAGGTGTATGAGGTCCTAAAACAAATTCAGAGATTAAAAAATATGTTGTCTCATCATTAGACAAATTTTAGATCATCTTAAGAATCTGATATGCAAAATGTGCAGAAAGTATTAAGTTAATCCTATACTACATAGAGCAGTATTTCATATATGCTATTGCAAACAAGTCATGCTGTTTCAAATATTGACATATCTTCTGTCTTTCCTGTGCTTTCTATAAAAATTATAACTATAATTTTGAAATTCACAAAAAACAGAGAAAGTAGTCAGAGAGGGATTCAGTGGAATTCTACCTTGCTAAAAATCTGTCTTACTTGTTTGGATTAAAGGAAGTAAGATAACAATTTCAGCAATTTGTGATTCTCAGTATGGAAAGTACTACAATGTAAAAAATAACAGTGGCAATTATGTTATGGAACTGTAGCTAATTTATCTTAAGAGAAAATGCAGCACCTTTGTAGCATAACAGGTTTCCAACAATTCATCTGGATACCAACAAGTTGGCAGACAATGTGCTATACCAAAAGTGCTACTTAAGGAATAAGTATTCTTCTAGGCTGCTGTGGCTTCAGGTGTATGACAATCCACATCCAGAATGCTGCAGATATGCAATGGAGCTTACTGACTGGTACAAAGAAAATCCATAAAGGAGAGATTTTGTAATCTAAACTTCTGCCAAGAACAGTAACAGACAGCTTGTACTGGAGCAGCATTGGTTAAAAGATTAAAGCCGATCCCAGTTAAGAAGACTAGCATCCTTGTCAGAAGAACTTAAACTGCAGGAGAATTTCAAACAGCTAAGCATACCTCATTTAAACTTCTTAATGGGAAATAGTGTTTTGCTTTACCTTACTACTGCATGACTTAATCCATCAAAAACAAGGAAAACCCACTATCAGCAAATTATAACAGAATCTGAATTTAAGCAGCAAGTCAGCTAGAAGCCTATTACAAGCAGGATAAATATTACAAAGGTTAAAGTCCAATTTTTCTTTTTAAAAACAGCTTTATTAAGAAAAATATTAAAATACAAACACACAAAAGAAAATTACCAAAACCAACACAAACAAACCTCACAAATCCTCACAGGAATTTAGCTGTACATTACCAGAAAATCTCTAGCTTTTTCTGTACTGCTGTCTCTTGCACCTACACACATTCAAGCACTATTCAGGCTATGTTGCTGTGAGATTAAATTTCATCTGTGGAAAGGCTTTCAGTGATTAAATAGAATACTGAAACATTCAATAACATAGTTACTGTTACAGGCTCAGCATCAACATGCTCAAAGAAAAGAAATGTAGTTTTACATATAAAGACTACTATGAAACATTATTAAGAACTTGCCAGCTGCTAACTAGAGTTATACACAATAGCACAGAAGTCTCAATGTGCCGTGCTATTTTTAAGTACTCCTCCAGAGACCATCTCTAATCCTAAAGAATAGGCTTATTTGCAAACCTGTCCTTTGGAACAAAACTCCCAGGTGGGACTTTACCGTCTGGCATCTCATACTGTTTCTGGAAGTTTTACAAGGCAATCCAAGTCATTCTCAGACAAGCCTTTCGCAGCAAAGGCAGAACTCTCTTCTGGAGTCTGTTCCTTTCCTGAATTATTACAGGGAATGCTTTGAGAAGGTGTATTTAAAACACTTCCAAAGCCTAATACTACACTGACTGAAAGCACTACAAATACGCTGAAATTATGTCTTTAAACAATATTTTTTAGTTGCTAGCTCAAATTACACCTTATCTTTTCCTGTTCAAAAAGTAAGTTCATGCATAAATTCTATGAAAGAGCTCAGTAAATAATCAATAATGGAAACATTAGCAGCCCATATTAAAACATGTTTAATTTAGTATCACATCTTCAAAATGTACATTTATCATGTCCCTGATGACAGAGAATAGCTTCTGAAAACAAGGGGAAGAAACACAAAACCTCATTGTTTTCTGTGACAAAGACACTGGTGGTCTGATGGCGAGAACCATGGAAGGCAGCAGATGCTTTATACCTTGGTTTTAGCAAAGTTTTGACATATGGGTGAAGTCCTTATAGTCTCCTTATCACACAACTGCTGAAATCTGGGCTGGATAAAAGGATGACAAGGTGGGTGGAAAACTGGCCTCCTAAGCTCAAAGAATTGTCACCTGTAGTGCAAATTCCAGCTATCAGGCAGTATCTAGTGGGATCCTTCAGGGATTTCTGCCAGGACCAACACTGCTCTCCATAGCTTACTGACAAGAGCAAGTTGAAGGAGAACAATCAATATAGTGGAGGGTATGGCTAATATTCAGAGAGACCTGGACAGGCTGGAGAAATGGGCAGACTGGAACTCCATCAAGTTCAACAAGAACAAGAGTAAGGTATTGCCTTTTGAATGAGGCCATGAGCTGACCACATGAAAAGCAGGAAAAGATCTGCAGGTTCTCTTGGGTGAGAGGTGTCAGCAGAGCAGCCTGGCAGTGAAGGCAACCAACCACATTCTGGCTCAAACAAGAGGTCAGCACAATGAACAGGGCCAGGAAAGTGACCCTTCCTCTCCAGTCTGCACTTGTAAGATTGCATCTGGAGTACTTGGTCCAGTTTGGGGCTTCCCAATGCAGGAAGGCTATTAACACACTGCCCTAAATCCAATGGATGGCTGCCAGGATAGTCAGGGAGGGTCACATACAAGGAAAGATGGGAGAGGTGCTTTCAGCTTTGAGAAGAGCAGACAAAAAGTGGGCCTTAATGCTTTCTACAGCCAGTTAATCAGAGAATACATAGAAGATCCAGCCAGACTTTCTTAGAGCTGCACAGTCATAGGACAAGATGAAACAGACAAGTTGGAACCGGGAAAATTGTAATCAGATTGCAGGATTAATTTTTTATTTACTTACTTAGTAAGTAGAAGTAGTTAAATACTGAAACATGCTGCCCACAGAAATTGTGGAACCTTTGACCTTGGAGGCATTCAAGACTTGACACGGTCCTCAGCAACCTGATCTAATTAGACCTGTTTGAAGCTGGGGGGCTGGACTAGATGACCTCCAGAGGTCATTTCCAACTTAGATTATGATTCTGAAAGAAAAATTACTCATAAAGCCTCCTGGGTTTACAGTGATACTGCTAAAACATACAAATTTATTTATTCTGTTATGGTGGTGAGAAACTGCTATATACAAGTCCTAATTTTAACAGATCAGCCAGTATCTCCAGAGGAAGGACTGCAAAATATATCTGCAGAACTCCCATATGTTTTCCTTTTACTTGTAATTAATTTAAGTTAAATTCAGATGTTGCAGAATTTTATAAAAGATAACAAAAATTTCATTGCTCTCACCTGGGTATGAGACTGAAATAACAGAATTTAAAAAGTTTGGGGTAGAAATTCCTAAAGTCACTTACCCTGTGCGTGACTGTCCAACTTTATCACAGATGTCTAAGATGAGGCCCCAGTCCTCTGCAGTGTTCATCTCACTGGTTGCTTTCTCTGATAAATAAAGTATAAGTAAATCAAAATACAAATTTTTTAAAAAATTTTAATTGTCAACAAAGATGTTGAAATATTACCTTTTTGCATATTGCTAAACATATGACAATTTCCCATATTTAATAGAATTCATATAAATACAATGTTACATCTACTTATTTTTCATTTTCTAATGTTCCCTTGTGACCATGAATTTTAATTAATGAGCAAACATATTTTGGGTGTGTTTTGCTACATAATAAAGATGTACACAGAACATGACACAAGTAGTACAGCTACCAACAGATTATTTTTTTCATTTGAAACTATAAAGTTTAATAGGATATGATCATCCAAAGCATTATTTCAATGTTTGCAGAGTCAGATACAGCCAAATTTATTACCTTCTCAGACACTAAACTGCTGTTTATAATGCATATAATACATTTCCTTTCTATGTATTACATCTCAACAAGAAGGATTTAAAAAGTCACCATAATCACTAAACTTTTATCTTCCCATGCTTATTTCTGCTTTGGATGACATATTTCACTGTTTCTTTTCATCTATAAAGACTACTAAACAAAAGCTAATCTCAAAGAAGCCATTGGGACTCTCTTCCAAATTTTTTGAATACGACAAGAGTCCCTGGTGAAGACTAAGAAAATAGTGAGAGGAGGTGAAGAAGAAATAGATTCAATGTCAGAAGCAAAAATAAAGACTCCCTCCCTATTTCTCCCCCCAAGAAGGTTTATTTACACTAAGGATAACAATAAGTAAAAATATTGAAGGAAACTGAGCCCTACACTGCAGCTCAGTAGAAGATTATCTAAATATTGATAGATCAGATCAGGACTGAAGAGCATAAGGGGATGCACAAGCATTTTCCATTAGTAACCCAAGAGAAGGACTATGGGCACAGAATAATACACACACTTTGTTTCCCATCCCTCCTACATCTAATGTTCACATCTTAATCTACAAAACACAAAGTATGCCTCAACAATGGGTACCTTCAGAGAATGCCTCGGACTACTTAGTTTTATGAAACAAACTAAAGATTTCCTATAAAAACTTATCTGCCAGGAAAGATTCATTATCTAGATTAGCACTGCAAAACTGCAAAGAGAAAGACAAAGCAAAACATCTAATCTACAAAAATTACAAGGAATTATTCATATCAATGTTGATGGCTTTTCTTCTGAATTTCTATGTCCTTCAAATTGACATAGGGTACAGTTAATTAGTTTCTTAATTCAGAGCAAAAATGCAGAAGAGCAAAACTCTACAGTTATGTGCTCCCAAAGTATTTCTGAGGAAAAATTCAACACTGACATATATATAAGTGAAATGTTAACACATCAGCTGTACTGCCTGATGCAAGGAAAAGAGCAAAACAGTATGGGGAAATCCTAAAAGGAAGTTAGTTACAATTCTGTATGTTCTCTCAGATAAAGTAAGAGGGCACTTCCTCTTCGCTCTAAACCCTATCAGAAAACTTGTTTGATTATAAAAAGCAGCTATAATCAACAGAAATATCAAAAATTATGGGTACACACCATGCTAACATCTAGCACTAAAATATACCAGCTGATCAACCAACCACTTTATTTTCCTTTCAGTTCACTCTTGTTCCAAATCATGCTTATGACTAACAATCATATAAATTCGTGATTTGCAGGTAAGACACTTGAACTTAATGCCTTGCATAGAGCCATCGCAGGCCAAGATAGTCTTTTGAAATTGCAGTCTATGAGCATAGCAGCTGTTCTGCTAGCAAAGCCAGCTCCAACTCTGCAGCACAACTGCTTTTTTGAGACACAGAGCTTGAGCTGCCTTACACTGCATTTGCCAAACTGAAAACAGCTAATAAGCACAGTCCAGAGACACACAAAACAGACCACATGGACACAGTTTACTTCCAGGACTCCACTCTTGCCAGTTCTACTGGAGCTGGACCAGCTGCAGTCAAAGAGTGCCTGCACAGTGCTCTTCAAAGCCTTAAGTTCCCGCCAGGCTCTGCGCTCACACGTGGAGCCTCGCAAACCCAGACTGGTCACTTGTGCCTAATGCTGTACTTCAGTCAGCACATCCTTCAGCAGAGAGATGAGCAACCCAATGGAACTGAAACCTTGGTCTTTTCCATTGTTCTACATAACAGACAGTTGTCTGTATTTTTGACAACAATTGTTCCTTCTTTCCTCACAATGTCAACAAAGAGAAACGGCATGGCAATCAGTTACGTCTTCTACAAACCAAGGACTAAACTAATGCATGCTTAATGTTTTAACATTTTAATACAACCACAAACAGTGCTTTATGCTAATTTAAATACTTTGGCTAAAACTACAAGTAAGATAGCAATTGATGAAATCCCTGATCCATATTACCCACACCAATTACAACCTTTATTTTAATTCTCAATGAGAACATTTTGCAAATTTATCCATAAGTACAATTACATGTTTTATACCATGGCCACATTCCTTCTTGGCAGTTGAAGTTAGTGCTATATAAAAACTGCCATTTACTTGCAATGCCTTCAACGTTACTAGTCAGGGTACTTCCTCCACCAACAAACACCAGATAGTTTCTTACTAAATTTCAGCCCAAAACCAAGTTTCACTGTATACTTTCAGTCTTCTGTAGTAATAATCACCCAATAATTCCTCTGGATAATAAAATTAATGGTAAGCCACAAGGAAAAAAAAATTGTCTCTAGAATTCTCCTTAAATTCTGTCTCAGACAAGGCTGGTTAAAAGCTAAGCGCATACTGAGAATGTTAGCAGCACACTGTCTGAGCTGACTGTCCACAGAAAAGGCCACTATCTCTGTCAGAGCATTAGCAAATGACTATCACCTTTCACCATTCTGGGAACAGGAGCAACCAAGATGCTTTGACAAAATTCCTGTGTTGCATCAGTGTTTTGTAGGCAAAACTATTACTTAAATCTACTTAAACTACTTACACTATTATCACTTAAAATCCACGAATACTCTCTCTTCTAACATGAGGCACACATTCACAGGCAAAAAAAAAAGTTTACGTGCATTCATTCAGTTGTTGCACACCCTGCCTAACACCTGGCACCCTCCCAGCCTTCAGGTACAGTTGACATGTCACTGGCAGACTAACTTAGTACTGAAATGGACTCTTACAGGGAAGGAAAAACAGACATTTGTGTTTAAAGTCTTAAAACAGGTTAGCACAGAACATAGAAGATAACTTAAAGAAGAAGGGTTCTTCATCTTCCATCCCTGATTGAAAATAATTCTACCATAACAATATTAATGTTTAGTTCAGACCCTATCCCTCCACCTCATCACTGCTTCAAAATCTTACTCAACTTAGTGAATGCCAAGCCAGGATCAGATAACAGTTCAAACTTTACAAAAACAACTTTAAAAGACAGCACTGGCTCCTTCATGAAATAGCACACTTCAAAACTTATTAATACTATGCCAGACACAAAGGAAGGACTACATCACAGTTCTGTTCCATGAAGCTGCACCACTCAAATTCAAGACATTGTTTTCTGAGCACAAGCAAGGCCCACAAATGAACATAGTCATTTTAACCAGTGCAAGACTGTACAACCTTATGTTGCATCACGTTATTTGTAGTAGTTAATAGTTATTACTAATCCTAATTACTATTAATAGTAGTTAGTAAAATAGTAGTTTTAAATTTTTTTTAACAGGCTTTTTTCCTTGGGTTTGTTTTTCATTACATGTCTTCATCTCTCACCTTTATTTTTTTAGGAGTTATTTAATACTATTTTCTTACCAGTAATTCCATAAAGATAGAGATACGAATTGGTAAGGGCCATCATTTTAGAGGAAAACAACACTTGGATCTATGAGTTCTTTGGTCAAAAACAACAATGATCTGGCACAATATAAGAATATCTGTCTAAATTACTTCAACAATTTATTTAGTTCCTAAAACAAAAAGCAAGAGAGACAAAAACCAATATATCCCATTTCTCAGCCATTTTGCAAGGCACAGAACATGGGATCACTAGGCCTCTCCCTTTACACTTCTGTATTCAGAACACTAACCATACTGGGCCAGACCAACTCCATCTTGCCCAACATTCAGTCTCTAACACATACATTATACCTAAAGCAGATGCCTAGGAAAATATAAATGAAAATAAGGTAAGCATTAGTTGTACTTCCCCACCAACACACCTTTCAGTGACCAACAATTTTCAGCCTTCGTAACTCCTGACTCAGAAATTGTGCTCCAACCACACAAACATTGTCATAAATCACACATAGAACAATTAAAGTATTCTGAAGCAAAACACATCTCCTATGACAGAAAACTCAGCTGTATTTGTATCTTCAAAGTTTCTCTGTAAGCTGTAGAACATAAGGTCCTTCAAATAAAACACCTAGATGCTGAAATCATCCTTCCAAATGTACATTCTATCTTTTATCAAGTAAATCTCTGAATAAAATTTATACAAAGCTGAGCAGCACCCGGCTTCTAAAGAAAACACCATTCCTCATTACAAATGCCATAGACTCTCACTGAAATACTGTACCAAAAGCCCAGAAGACAGCATTACACCTGTTGAATGAGAAGCCAGGCCAGAAAGACCTAAATATACGTGTTTGATTACTTATGCTTTCGTTGCAATGAAAGTACACAGGCTCTTGCATGGGCTCTTTTTGGATACCTAAATCAACCTGCCTCTCCTTGTATTGTAAAGTTCACTAACTGTGTTGAGGCCCCATTTCCCTATAATTTACACAAACCTGAACACTTGGAGCATTGGTAAAATTCTGTTTGCTCCTTCGGTTTTGTGCATTATTTATAAATTATAAGCAAACCAAAAATATTTGCACCATGATTCTATTTGAGGTTCCCTATTATATATAAAACACAGTTGCCATTGATCATTTTAGGACAGAAGAAAAAGATTTTTAAAAACCCCTTTTTTCAGAAGAAAAAGAAAATTCCTAAAATACATACCTGTCCTAAAAGAAATTTATCATCAGATTTACGAAGTACTATTACACAGAAGAAAGGCAGTGCATGCTGAAAAAATCCATTGCCAGATTTAGTGGTTGATGCTTTAGGTGCTGGTAATAGGAATATAAATATTGCTGCAGATTCCCCATGGAAATATGTACTAGTCACTTGGTTTTTCTGCCTTAGTTCTGCATCTTAACAATAGCATTTTACTGCCCTATTAGAAATTTGCAGCTGTTTGGATACTGCAGTGAACCACATGATGCATTTCTTAGCCCAGAAAACTTAGTTACTACCCATTTCTAACATCATTTTCAGATGGAGGTTTTGGCAGGCTTGAGCTTCTCAAGCTTTAGATGGCTCTGAAGTTTATTTTGATAAAAAATCCCAGTCTTAGAACTGAACTATTTTTCTGCAACAAAGTCTCAAAGATGTTAAAACTAGCAGAATTTCAAGAAATAACAAATCTAGATCAAGATACCCTCAAATCCAACACTTAAAATGGATATGATTTGAAGCAGTTAAAACAAATATCAGTAAAAACTGTCAGAAAATTCTACCAAACTAAGGTTTTTAACCATCCTACTTATTATTTGCTCTTAGTCTATTCATGGATGTAACATCATTTGCACAGCTGAACATTGCTAAAACAAAATTCTGAAGTTGTAACATCAAAGAAAATAATGGCTAAAAAAAGTCTTCAACTCACAGACTCATATTACAATCAGTTTCTAGCAGAATTTTAAAAATCCTCAAAAGTCTATCATGTCATTGTAAATACCACAGAATTAAAAAACTCAACTCTCCCTCAGCCTTCTCTCCTCCTCTTCCACTCCAAAGTTTTGTCTTCTTCACGAGGCTAAATAAACAATTTCCTCTTCTCTATAAAACTGGAAATACTACAATTCCAAAATAGTCCTTAAAGACTGAAACTGACTGCAAATTTTTCTCACCCTGCATGAGGCAGCCCAACCAAAATGAGTATCACTCAGCCGAATGAACTGAGCTGAACGAAGGCACAAAGGATTCACAACCTGGTTAGAAAAGGTTGAAATCATAAGATGAGCTGGGCAAAAATAATTTAGATGTTTAGACGTCTCATGCTAACCCTAACAAATCCACAGAACCCAAACTACCTTTCACCCAGAAATATTACAACACAACAGGAAGGTGAGCACATTAGAGATACATGCGAAGGATGAATAGTCCGTAAACAAGGTGTATCACCGGCGTGTCATACTAACAAATGGGGCCAGGATATATTTGCAGAGCCCCACAAGCAAAGCCACAGCAGGAGAAGCATTTCAGAAGCAAGATCAGCAAAAAACTTAACTTTTCACATCAGGTATGCAGTGTTATTTTTATCACTTAGAGGAACAGATTTCACATGTTGGAGATCTACCCTGATTCTTCTGAATTTTGGTATTATAATGCACACCGTCACAGCTGAAATGCAGAGAAGTGCTTAAAGTGACAGTTCTTCCCTGGGAGGAAAGAAAGAAAATTACCAGAAAAGTACAATCTTTGACTATAGAAAATACTATGTTGGCTTCAAAGCGCCCAGCTGAACTCTAGAGTCTGGTAACTGATAGTGAAAAAGATTTTTTTTTTGGTTGGCTGATATATTGAAGGGGTATTCCACTCAGTCTTATCCAGTCAGCATTGCCATTTTTCACTGAAAACATAACACCAAAGGTATCATTAAGTAAGAAGTTCTTGTTTTTCATAAACATTTATAAATAACTGAAAAGGGGGGTGGCTATAGCTCCTTTTTTATTTTCTACTCAGTCCCCCTGTTAGCTCACAGTTCATGTTGTTTTTAAAACAATGCTGAGAAAAAAAGTAGGCCAACTAAGGCAAAAAAGTGCCAGTCTCATGACAAGCTGAACCAATCATTGGAATTCATCTTCCCTTGATGCCAGATGTTAACTCACAGTCTGCAGTCTCCATAACAATCTAGGGTCAAGAGACTCATCTGTGACAATTTTCCCTTCTTTTGGCAAACCTGGCCTAACACAGAAAGTCCAGCTCACAGAGACATGTAATTGGATGTTTTGAAGATGTTGACTAACCAAGGGGATGAATCTAAAGAACAGTGAGTTTAAACAGCAAGAGGACTTTATTGCAGAAAATTGCACCATGGGAATTATGGTCAAACCATTTCTTACATTCTAATAGCATCAAACTATAGGGTGACCATCTGTAATTCAAGCATATTATTAAATATCGGAAGAATCAGTAGCATAAAATTATCAACAACTGCTACAGTTAATAAAACACAGGGAAAATGACTGCAAGACACATCAAGTTCTACTACCTTACTAAACCACCTGCTTAATTTCCTCTAACTGTAAATAGTAAGCCTGAATTTCTTCCCACTCCCGTGCTGCCTCAAACCATCACAGCAAGAACTAGAGTAACATCCAAAGCAAATGCAAACACCTTCATCGTTTACTGTGTGTAAGAAAAAAAATATAGAAACCCCCCCCAGTGTTTTTTTAAACATCTCCTCTTAATATCATGTGTGATTTTTATGACAACTTATATCAGACCCTGAGTTACAGATTTTATTCTTGAGATAGTATCTAAATGACACTTAAGAACTGCTTTAGCAGTAAGTTCTTCATTGAACCTAGCCTAAGCACTGCTACATTACTAATTAGCCTGTCATGACAGATTAGTAGACAGTCTTTTGGTTGTTAAAGCACATTTCACCATTATTTTACCTGAGACAAACTTACAGATAAATCTGCATTTCTCAGGAACAACTCCCTGGGAATAATTTTATCATTAAGACTGAGAAACATAGCAGAAACAGATGACCCATGAACCTAATAAGAACACTTTTAATTCTAACCACTGAAATGGAGGGTTAGAGTTTCTTAGTTGTACCAGCAACAGGCCCAGCGTTTGATGATTTTTTTCTTTTTATAAATTTCCATTATTATGTTCCTTACTTGGACACATGGTCAAAGGCTCCCTGACTTGATTGTGAAAACTTGTGTCATCACTGATTAGCACCCCTTCCAGTTGAAATATTCCTAAATGTGGTAAAAAGAAACTTCAGAAAATGAAAAGTATTTGGGCTTCATCCAGAGATTTGGACTCTTGAGGATGACAAGGGCTAACCTCCTCAAATCTCTTGGCACTCTTTAATTTAATAGCAGTCTTAAACAACATTCATTTGCCAACTACACAGGTGCACCCCTAAAAAAAACAGGTGCACCCCTCATCTGTACCAAGATAACACTAAATGGCAAACTATTATGGATGAGCAGGTTCCACTGCAGCAGCATGCCAGCAGGACTAGCCAAATGCTGCTAACTGGCCAGACAAACTGACAAATTTGTCCCGAACGTAAGAACATAAAATAATTTCCAACTACTCCACAGTATTGATCAGCTCTTCAGTAGACAAGAATGCACAGCTATTGCAGCAATATTATCAACTACGCCAACATCCAAGTTCATATGAAATGAAGAATAGCTGCTGACTGCCTTTCTGCTTCAGGAACCTGATTTTCAAAAGAAAGCTTTCTTGCTGGATAAGAACAAAAGCAGAGTATTCAACTTTCACTCAGAGAAAATAAATGAAAAATATCACCACAGTTTGACAACTTTAGGAAATTTCCTGAGAACATGAGAGCTTACTCTACAGCTGATGCTATCTTACGAAGCCTGCCAAAAAATTCATCCAGATAATAGCACATTCCCAAGGGGCCTCAGAGAAGAAGAGCACAGGGACACTTTCCGGGAGACTTCATCATTCCCATCTCCCTGGCACAAATCCAGTTAAGCGATGGATAAAGGCAGCAGGCTCCTGAAAGCAGGCTGTCACCAACTGAACCGCCTGCTGCTCCTTCAGTGTCCCTCAGGACACCATGAAAGGGGCCAAAAGAAAGAGGCTGTTTACCCGTGAAAATTAGCCCATTGCCCACTATCTGCTTTTCCAAGAACAATTTGGGATTGAGTGGTTATTTCCCTCTCCTCATACTGTATACAGAATAATGCTTTGAAAATTATTTACTGGTGATCATATTAGACGAGCACAGTAGGTATGGCATTGGCATCCTCTGCACCTTCAAAGGAGCAAATAGCCACTGGAGTAACTGCTGGGTGCTACTGCCCTGCATCAAGGCTCACAGTGCTGAGGAGCACATCCTCTGGACCGAGCTCTAGAGACCCACTCAAGCAGTATGAGCTTCCCTGCCAGCCAGAGGCACTAAGAAGAAAAAAAGTGAACACCTGCCAGAACCTGAGCCTATCACTTTTTAATCTTATTAGTTCAAATCATTCTCACAGATAATATTACTAATGTTTCAATCCTCTAATAGTCCATGGAAAACTGGCAAGCAATACAATCTCTTCCTCACTTTCAGCTGTCAAATTACACTAGAAGACAGCAAAACTAAGAAAAATTATTTACTACTTTCCAAAATAAATCAGTCAAGTTTGCCACCAACAAAACCATTAACTGAAGCACAGTCTTCAGCTTAAAAGTGTTAAAAATTCAAAATGAGAAGACTGAGCTATGTCTTATTTTGATAGAACAGACTAAGAATTTCTGATAACATACATACAGAATTTATGTCTCAGTACTTTGTTTATGCACTAATACTTTCCCCTGAAAAGAGACATACTTTTCAAACGGTTTTGACTTGCTCTTTCTTTGAAGAGCTGGAAAAATTACATCGCAGCCCAAACGTCTTAAGTTTGATAAACACTAAGAAACAATGTATCTGTAGTTGAAAGTTACAGCAAGTATAAGGCTATTAAGAAATTGGTTTCAAGAGACTTATACAGTGTTACACTGCTGTAAGAAAATAATCGCGGGGAAGGAGGGTACTTATCCACATATGAGAAAAAGTCCCTTTATACTATGTAATTCCCCAGACAAAGCTTTTATCACTTACAGTAAAAGAGATGTCAGCAGCAGGTCAAAACCAAACCATATTACACAATCTCATACAAAACTAATTATTAACTGTCTAAATGTTATTTTACTTTTCGTTTGGACACATCAGCATTAAGCACAATTTTTGTTAAGTAAAAGCCAGACATTTCCTCTCCGTCTGGTCTGGCCTTGGAACAAGCAAGGTGGGGATGACACCTGATTTCAGCATGTCGAGTTTCATTTGGAAGGAAAAGAAACGGCTCCTGCAGGAATCCCCTTTAAAGCACTAAATACAAAATGCTTTGACGATTTTCTCATGCCTGTCTCTGAAGCAACTGTAGATGGTGCTTTTTACTGTTCATCCTTTCAACAACACTCCAGCGCGGACCTCTCTCACTACTTGTTTTGCTGGGCTGCAGCGTTACTCGCGCTGAGCAGGCCAGCTCGTCCCCCACGAGCATCCCCGCTCCCGCCGCCCCGGCCCGCGAGGCCAGAAGGGCCCGCAGGGGCCCCCGCGCTGTCACCGGCCAGGCCGAAGCCCCCGCCGCNAGACAGAGCAGCCCTCAGCGGCGGCGGCGGCAGCGGCGGCGGCGGCGGCTCCTCCTCCCGCCCCGGGCAGCTCCGCCGCCACCTCCTCCCAGGGCCGGCACCGCCTCCCGCGCAGCACGATGGGAACCGGGGCTGGAGCCGCCGCCGACGCTCCGTGTTCCGTGAGGGCCGTGGTCCTGGCGTGCCCTAGCACCGCGGGCCGGGCATCTTAGGGCCGGCACGGCTGCCCTGGGCGGAGGTTTATATTATTTAGTTGTGCGGAGAACTTTCGTCCTCCCTACCTAGAAGGTTTTGTGCCCGGACATGTTTGCTTTATGGAGAAGATTTTTGGAGCTTCCCTATACATTGGGCTGACTGAATATTTTCGTTGGTAATGCCATCGTGCTTGTGACATGGGTAGCCTGACGGCCAAGTGCAGGCTGGTGGTTATGCTAGCATCTCTCACAGCATAGCACGGGAGCCCAGCCGCTTCTTTGCGGTCACATCCCCTGGAGATCAGTAGCTATCAGTTGGTCACAGGGCCTGGAATATCGCATGGCCTTTGGTCGCCTATCTTGCTGCTCCACTGTGTAAGAGTACGTTGCTGGCTTCAGTGGGGTGTGTCCCACGTTAACAATATGACTCATAGGATAAGAGATGTTCTGCCTATTCCTGCTATCACATAAAACTCAAGTTATTATCTTTAAGGTCTTTTAGTATTCTTCGATCACTCTGAACTTGTTGGGTTACAAATTAAGTAAAACTGGGCTCATGTATACACTTGGGGGAAGAGTCAGACAGAGTGATAAGGGCACATCACAGGCGTGCAAACAAGAAATGAAAAAGGTACTACGACAATTTGCAGGGCAGAAACACTAGATGCAATCAATAGCACTAACCATGCTCAATAATGAATGTGATTGCATGCATTAGGCAGACTTCTGACACATCAAATGAAAACTACACACCAAGCCTCTTCCCACAGGGATTTACAGTCACTTGGCACTTCGTTATTTTACTAAGGTTTTTTTCCCAAATCTCTAGTTCTGCTTCTTTACCTATCCATAACAACTGTTTTCAGCAGCTAATGCAGGTCAGCATTGATCTACTGCTTAGAACTGACTACTTATAAGGAATTGCATGTTTTCTTTGGATTCTGCCTCAGTTCCACAACATCTGCTAGATATTCTCAGAGGATGCTTTTCCTCCTCCCCATTCATCATCCCCCATTATGTTCACAAAAGACATATGGTAGATGTTCTCTGAGCCTGTTTTATCCCTTCCTTTCTCATCCCTTCTTTCTGATGGATTTCAAAATGAGTTGTAGGAATCCCTTCAAAACAAGCAGAGCTTTTATGCAGCAGTCCTGCAGGAAGAGCTAACACAAGACACATGGGAAACTGAGGTTTTAGACTGCCTTCAGCCTGAAAGCATTCCAACCCATCTTTACTTAGCAATACCCTACTCAACATTTTGAAAAAGGTAGTCTATACTGAGGAAGCATCTTAAGGCTCTGTAATCATTGCTCATATTTTGATTCCATAATGATTTTTTTTATTGTTGGACACAGTGTGAAGGCCTTCAAAAGCTCCATATTATATTGTACCTCCCTCTTTTCCCTGTCTCATGGCTCTGGCATTTTTCTGTGGCACAGTATTGGGTGGTGGTTAGATCACTCTCCCACGAAGTGTGGAGTTTCCCCTCTCAGACACAAATGGTTATGGAATCCAGCTTTTCCACCTTATGTGTGACTAGCATAATGAATAAGCTATTAAAAACAGGTGTGTTAATCTGCCTTTACTGGATGTAGTTCAAAATGTAGATATTATTTCCTACTGCTGCCTAAGTTAGCTATCTAAAAGCAAAGAGTCTAGTTCAAAGGTGCAGTCTCAAATTGCATCTAATTTTGGGGTACCTACAGCTGAAAGAGAATGTAGCAACACTGCACTCCCTGTGCCCACAACTATGTGCTGCCACCACATTTCTCTTATTAGATTTGGAATATGATCCATTTCATTTGTGGTTGTACAATCAGCTTATCCAGCTGAAAACTACCTCACTGCAGAAAAGTTCCCTGTTGGATCATGTCACACCTCTGACTCACCTTGGAATTGGATCAGCCATGTGAATAGGTGGGAAGGCACAGCTGGGGACAGTACTTCAGCAGACTGGGTCAGGAAAAACAGGCATGTCCAGGGGATTATTCATCTGTTCTATTTTGGACCTCTTTCTGAAGATGGCCTACACAACAGTGACTCTTGATTTCACAGATAAGCCTATCTGCCTAACAGTTCTCTGACTTAGGGCTTGTCTCTAGACAGCCTTATAGCAAGTTTTAAGTAGGGTGTTTACAAAAAATATGCGCTATTTTTGTCTGAAGTGAGCAATCTCATATGACTGCTACAGACATTTCTTCTTTCTTTGCACACTTCTCTTTTTTATATAGCACTGTTTTTAAGATACAGCTAAAAGAGATCATACAACCATAGAATGGCTTGGGTTGGAATGGACCTTAGAGATAATCTAGTTCCAACCCTCCTGCCATGGGCAGGGAACTTTCCACTATACCAGGTTGCTCGGACGTCCATTCAGTCTGGGCTTGAACACTGCCAGGTTTGGGGCATCCACAACTTCTCTGATCAACCTGTTTCAGAGCCACACCACCCTCGCAGAAAATAATTTCTTCCTAATATCTCATCTAAATCTACCCTGTTTCAGTTTAAAGCCATTACCCCATGCCTTATCACTGTGTCTTTACAATGTCCTACTTAGAAAGTCCCTCTCCAGCTTTCTTGTAGGTCCCCTTCAGATACCAGAAGGCTGCAATGAGGTCTCCCCAGAGCCTTCCTTTCTCCAGGCTGCACAGCCCCGGCTCTCTCAGCCTGTATCCGCAGCAGAGCTTCTCCAGCCCTCTGATCATATTCATGGCCTCCTCTGGACTCACTCCAGCAGGTCCACGTCCTTCTTATGTTGGGGTCTGCAGAGCTGAATGCAGTACTCCAGAAGGGGTCTCATAAAGGCATGTATTCTGTTAATTTCCAGTGTAACACATTTCCTGGATTTTAAAGATGTGGCATACTTCTAAATTTTATTAAGTGTTTTATTTATGTTGTTTGTTTGTATAATATATTACTTATTTTTAAAATTATAAGTAGAGTTTATCCATATGAAGTTCAGTTCTGGATTCTGATAATATACAATGATTCATTTCCCTATAGTCTTCTGTAGAAAAGGATACTTAGAAACAGTAACTTGTAAATTACAATCTGCTAGGGAAGTTCTAATGTTCTTTACAATCACTCAGTTGACACCCATCTGCATTAGACAAGCATTTTCTTAGAGGAAGGCAAAACTTGTGGCCATGGAGGTCCACTGCAGTTCCAGTTTACTGAGGTAGTGTTTTACTTGTCATGCCCATTTATTTGAATATATATTAGTTTTATGGCTGCTGCATTGTGAATATAAGGTGTATGATGCCAGGAAAAAGTCAGGGAAATACACTTCTAGCAAGGAGATAGATACAAAGAACAATGATTGGCTCACGAATCAGTCCCACTGACCTTTATTTTAACTGCACTTTCATTATAGTCCACTGTGCACATTGCTTTTGGAATTGGAAGCTGTGAAGAAATTATAATCAAAAGAAAAGAGAAAGGTTCAGAATAGACCAAGTGCCAGCAGTCCATTTAATCACAGCTTTTGTCTTTGACAGGGCAAGTACAAAATGTTTTGGATGGCATACAAAATGCTGCAATGCATAACAATATGATATGACTAAGACAAAATTTTTCCCAGTTACAGGGCACATGTAGATGTTTTAACTACTGGACCACAGTGGTTGACTTCCCATCTATAATCTTATTGTACACGCTCTAATATTTTGCAAGTGTCCAAGTAGCATGCTTTACAGTATTCTTATCTATTTCATTATATAGACAAAATATATGAAATATATCAATATAATAAGTCTGGTGTCTGCTGTTATATAGGAAATCAGGCTAAAATTATTTGTCTCTTTTTACCTTAATATTTATGAAGTATGCAAGTAGGATTATGTGAAGCATATATCTGGAGTTCCTTCAAATCCATGTAATCTTAGAACTAGGCAAGGATTTGTAATAAATTTTATAAAATAATTCACTTTGCCCTGACCACATTAGAAATTGTGATGTGCAATGCTCTGGTTAATATTTGCACATAGATGCCAGAAACAAGGGTTTATATATTCTTCAATCTCTCTGAATTCAAAGCAGTACTTGCAAACCAAATCACATGAAATAATACTTCATATGTTTACACTGCAGTTTTGTTAAGTGATTTTGGATAACAAGTTCATTTAAGCCAGACACAAAAATCTGTTCATGCTATTTGCTTTAGTAACCTTGTTATTGTGATATACCTGTAAAAGGCAGATAATCTGTAAGGCTGCTGGGATCTCTGGGTTCCTGGGCTTCCCTGGGGATGCCAGCCTGGAGCATCCCTCTGTGCCAGCTTCCCGACTGCCATAGGGAACCACTTGTCCTAGAGCTTTTTTTGGCACAAACACCTGTTCTCAGTGTGGCCAAACTGACTGCACCCAATATGGTCACTTTTTCTTGCTGATAACTCGGACCAGTTTTCAACCAATGATAAGGTTAAAATTAATCTTTTTGTTCTCCACCACTCTGTGAAGAAGGAAATAGAAATACTTCCACTCGCCATAATGGGCCTCTGATTGGAACACTATTCACTTGATAAAGAGCCCTTTTTAACTCAAGTTCTTGAAATAAAACTAACAAGCTTAGATTGTGTGTGCTCTGAAACTAATAATGGAAGCAGTCTCCTCTATAGAGATTGTAGTTCTCACACAAGCAAGCTACCATTGAAATGTACAGAATATAACACTTATATTTAAGTGGTTTTTGAAACCCTGTGAAAAATTTGCCTGATATCTGTTAGGCAAGGTAGCAAAGCTTCTTTATATAAGAAGAATATTACTTTCATTGCATAATACAGAAAAGGGAATTTAAGAATATATTTATGCTAGCAGTTAATTTCCAAAGTGTATTTTATTTTGCTCACATGAACAGTGCCAACTGCACAGATTACATCATATCTACAATATCCCATAAAGAAAGGAATTGTTGTACAGAATTCAATTAGCCCATTATAGCAAAAAGTACACTGAGTTTGAATAAACCAAAAACTCAGATAAACCAAACCCAAATGAGGAGTCCAGTCATCTCCCTTTAACGTGTTTGTTCTTCAGCGTTGCAGTTTGCATTATGGTTTTTTTCCTGGAGAGGATTAAATAGAACAATACACAGGGGCATCCCAGACTGGTGCTTTTCAGAACATTAAATAAACCTGAGGGTTTCAGAATCAATAGTTTTCATACAAAAATTTCAAAATGTTCCCACTAGAACTTTTGTATTTTTATAACAGAAATAAAAAATTCCACTTCAGCCTGTGTTCATGACACTTCTTTACTGACTACTGAGCTGTACAGTCAGAGGCTTATTATGAATCATTTCTTTTGCAGCAGCAGTGTAAAACTCCAACTGCTTCAAAAGTGTCAAATATGAGCAGATCTTCTACCCACAAGATTTACGCAATTCATTCTACAACACGTCTTTTGAAAGCATCTTCTCTCAAATTCCTAGCATAGTAAATTAAATGATAGAGATACACACCTGGATGAATGTGCAAAAACACACATACATAGTTTTGCTTAATTTAGACATAATTCTGTTTACTTGCATTTATCCTTGAATACCTCACTGATTCGTACATACCATAAACCTAAAATAGTGTGCAAGTACTATATAGAAGTCTGTTGTCTAAACACGTTGCTCTTGCAGTGTGTTGGGAGCATTAACTGAAGACAGAGCAAAATGACAAGCAGAATTTAGGCCGTTAATTTTTTTTTTTTAATTCTCCTTGTCAGGATTTTAAGTTATTATCTAACATTTAACTAGTCTGAAGTATAAAGGTAATTCTGCAGGGTTCGTATTAAGTGGTTCTTGCAGCATTTAATAGTAGATGACCTTTTCCTCTGGTAGTGGAGCTGCTAAGTCATTATATTATTTTCAGGGCAGTACAATTTTTCATGTCGTGGAAGTGTTCCCATCTATTGAATAGATACATTTTGTAACAAAACCCCCAAAACACTGTAGAACACTTCATCAGAAAATAATCTGATAAAAGCTTTACCTTGCATTTCTGTAAATAGATTGGAAGTAAAAACCATTCAGCTTTATAATGTTTTGAATATCTATTTGTGCAATAGGCATCTAGAAGTAAAATATATTGATAATATCAATCAAGAAGAAGACCAGGAAAACCACTTATTTTTGTAGTAACAGTAGAGCAGTGTTGATGGTTTGGAACCACAGTGAATGAAGGTAAACTGCCAGGGAAGGTGGAGAATAAATATGAAACATGATGCTCTCACCTACAATACAAAAGACCTTGATCTGACTGTTTTGAAATTTATTGGGAAAGTTGATTTGTACTTGCATAACAGCAACGGTCGTCTCAACTGATAAGCCAGTCACAAATTATTTTAAAAGCTGATTTAGCTAATGCAATTAATGTATAAGCCTATTCACTTTCATAAAATGAATTTCAGTATGTAAAAAAAATCTGTCTTATGAATCATTTTGAGGTTTATACTGGGGTCAACAGGTGCTAGCCAATGTTGAAATATTAGATGAAATAATTTTTCCACTATAAAAGAACATTATTTCTAATTAAGGTACTGTACTTAATGCTTTGAAAATAGCTGACACTTTTTCAAATTTAAATAAAGGATTCATAAAATACAGAGTAGTAACCACAAATATATACATTGTAATGGGCAGAAATCATGATTTAAAGCATAACAATTGGAAACTTATGAAAAAGAAATTATGTTTCAACTAATTTATTGCAATTCCTGGAACATGTAATTATAAAAACATATTTGAAAAAGAAGGATTAACACAACAAACACGTTTTAAAAATGCTGCTGAAAAAATGATTTTTTAACTACAGGATTCTCAAACTGGATTATATTTATGACTTGAACACAAAAAGCATCTATTATATAATATTGGTATGTACTCTAATCTTATTAGCATATACAACGTGCTCCTTTGCCAACTACCCATTTTGCACGTTATACATTTACTGTTGCCAGTAAGAGTGTATTTTGAGGCTGAAAGATGAACATCTGCTTGAGTGCTTTGGTGAGGAGGGGGAGACTTAGGTTTTGTATGGCACATCTGCTTATCTTTTACATGAAGGCCCTCCATCTGAGACATCCAGGTGTCTTCAGCATTGGGATACCTACCCCATCCTAAAGTAGATAGACTTGGACTCTTTAAGTTCTACTGAACAAGTGGCATTTCAAAAGATATCCTGACCCAGGTTTGGAATTCTGTCTGTACATGCCTGTGTCCAAGGTATTCGGGCTGAGTGGCCATGGTCACCCTGCTTAGCTGTGGAAATGAACAGCCTGCCCCACGTAGCGAACAGCATCCACAGGCTAGCAGAGACTGAGCCAGGTGTGAGGACAGCAGGTGCAGCCCTCACTTTTGAAGGGTCACGTCACATCACCTTAGTTCAGGCTAAGGCTGTCCCCCTTCCAGAGCCAGCCCCAACAACGCTACCTGTGCTGGCTTAGCTTGTTTGAGCACTTGCTCAGAGAGTGGAGTTACAAGATAATATGCATATTCAAATATCATCCTTCAGTCTGCCAGCTGAGTGCTCTTCAAGCCCTTGGAAGAAATTTACCCCTTCTCAGGTGTGGGCCTTCGTCTTCCTCGTGTATTGAGGGTGGTATTTATGGAGTCCAACCAGACTCCCGAGGGTCACCCTGGCAGGTGGCTGTTGGGCCTCTGAAGTGGGGGCCTGGGCATATTGCCACCGGTCGGTCTCTGACCAGACTCCCAAATGCTCAATCTCAGACACACATTTCTGTGTTTCCAACAACCCCGCTATTTTCTGTCACTTTTTCTGCGGTGGGCTGTGCTCGCTGCTGACGGTCAGCAGCAAGGCCGGGTACCATCCCAGCAGGACCTCGCTGCCGATGGAGGCTCTCCCGCCCCCGCAGGCTCCGGCTGACCCGGGGAGCCCCGCGGGGCGGAGGGAGGAGCGCGCAGGGCCATGTGAGCCGCTGGCGGCGGCAGCGGCCCGCGGGGAAGACAGATGGGGTGAGGGACGGCGCTCGGTCCGGCTGTCAGCGCGGCCCCAGCCCCGCCGCGGAGGGAGCCCCTCCTCCCCGCCGTGTGCGCCGCGCTCCCGGCCGGGGAACCATGGCGTCCAGCGAGGAGGACGGAGGCGGCAACGGCGCGGTGGAGGAGAAGGAGAATGGCAAGAAGAAGAAGCTGGGCGCCCTGGCCACGACCTGGCTCATCTTCTACAACGTCGCCATGACCGCGGGGTGAGCGGGCGCGGGTGGCAGCGCGGCGCCTCCGCGGGGCGCGGAGCGGAGAAGCCGGGGCAGCGCGGCCGGGGCGATGCGGG
>VZTX01020707.1:70203-121119 GCA_013400915.1 Pardalotus punctatus | reverse complement strand
GCCGGGGCTTCACGGGCCGGGGTCCCGGCGGGGCGGCGCGCTCGGGCCGGTGCAGAGCCCGCCCCGGCTCCCGGCAGGCTGAGCTGTCCAAAGCCAGCGCGGCCCGCAGCGCCCGCCGGCACTGCGGATGAGCGGGGACCGGGAGGGGGAAGAGCTGCAATAGCCCAGGAGGTTCATTTGAGCTTGTGCTCGGTACTGCGAGGCTTCGCTGTGAGGAAAGCGGTATTTATTTTGAATAACGGATCATAAGAGCAGTCAGGTCTATGTTGTTAGCGCTCGAGACACATATTCTCACTTCTTGAAAATTTTCTCTGTTCACTAGCTCTTGGGAGTAAAAAACCCAATCTCTTAATTTCCAGATGCTTAAAAGAAAAATAAGAATTAAAAATTTTATAACTTTGAGAGTGATACTCATCATGAGAACAGTTTTTCTTTGGTTACCAGTGGGTGATCTCTCTGCCCTTTGAATCCCACAGATTAAAACTGACACGCCACAGTTGAGGCAGGAGCTCAAGCACTGATGGAGAAAGTCAGGAATGTCATCATTAATGGCTTTCTTCTCACTAGCAGCAGTGAATCTTGAATATGTATTCAAGTCCGTTCATATATTAGTGCAGCACTTTTTGAAAAGTGCTTTTATATAATTTTTTTCTAGCTGGTGTTGAATTCCCAGTCTTGTGCTCTGTGTGTGAATTTGCTAATGAACACTGACTCTTGCCACTCGCTATTATATCTCTCTAAAAGATTATCAAACCATATTAGTTTTGACCTTAGGTGCTGCTTCAGTATCTCTCACTTCCTTCTCTCCCATTTTCCATTAAGATTAAAAGGAATTAAGACATGCAAAATTGGATATTTTGCATGGAAACGGAGAAAAAAAATAGGTAGGAATAAGTTCTTATAATCATTTATGGGTACAATTTAAGAGAAAAATACGTATTTGAAATACAGCTATACTTAACAGAGGTGCTACACAGGATAAATAAGCAACTAGAACAGTATATTTTTCCAGTTGTCCAGGCAGTGCCATATAGCAAAATGTTTCTGGAGTTTTAACAAACCAATGCATAACTACATGTTAACAACCATTATAATTTTAAAAATTGCAGCTTATCTTTGTTTCTAAAACAAATTTAAGGGACTGAAATCTTGTTGAAAGTCCCAACTGGAGCTGCTGCCTTTGTTATAGAGAGTGTTTGCCATTTCCTGGTGTTTTGTAATACTCAGTACAAGGGCTTTCCTGAGATCCAAAGTCAAAGCCACTGACAGCTAAATAAATTGATCTACAGAAATTTATGTCCACATAAAAAATCATTTGAGAAAAATATATTTCAGTCTTTGTTTCTGAGTGTAGTCCAAGATTACTTCTCTCCGCAATGCTTTGCTTGTGGAATGAGGTGCGGAAAATGCCTCGTTAGGTTAAATGTATTATGACTTCTCAGTCTAAATCTCAGACAGAGCTGTTGCTGTCACATTTGTGCTGCCAGCTGGATGTAAACTCACTGTCACCTTTCTCTTGTCAAATACTTCCCTGTAAAACAGGGCAGCTTCACCCTGAAAGACTACCAGTGATATTCCATTAATTCCTCATTTCCACAGTGGTACGAGACCACCTGAAATAAATGCACTCATATTTAAAATCAGCTATAAAATGTAAGTAACACTTGCAGGGAACAGTTTTGGCGTGCTGACAGATCAGATTCATGGGCTTAAAGTAGAAGGGATCAAAGAGGGGAATCATTCCTACTGTGTGGGGAAGCCTGACTAACTCGATGTGAGTTTGAAATGCTGTCATGTAGTGCTGGGATGGGGCACACCAAGTGACTGCATAGCAGTAGCCACCATGTGTAGGAGTTGTTAAGGGGCTGATTCTGAAGCAGGGCCATCCGAGGTGAACAGGGAGCTGTCAGGATCCACACGGCTCTCACACTGTTACAGCAGAATGGATCTGACCAAAGATTTGGATTTCCTGGTGCCCTGTTCCCAGTGTTAGACTATACCTGATGCTTGGGGACAAGTATAAGATGAGTTAAATATTAATCCAAATTTTTGTGTACATATTTCTCTGAATGTTAATAATCTATCTGAATCTGCCTCTGAGTATTTCGGAGACCACTCTGCTTTGTCACTTGGGCCCTTCCTTAGCCAGAGCTCTTGTGGTTGTAGAATATACATGCTATGGCTTTATGGAAAATGAAAGAACTGAGCAACTGTTCCCAGAAATATCAGAGAAGAAGCGAAACTAAAATTATTGTCATTTTTAATTTTTATTTTTACCTCTCAAAATAGCCATTCATAGCTCTGGTTATGTCTATGTCTATATAAAAGAATTTTTGTACTTAGTCTTTTTGGACTAAACCTGAAGTTTTCAGTCTTCTTGCTAGTATGATGTTTTAAGAATGACGAATAGGTCTGAAAGGCTGAGAGAATTGGGTTTTTTTCAGTCTGGAGAATGGAAGGCTCTAGGGTGACATTACTGCAACCTTTCAGATCCTGAAGGGAGTCCACAATAGAGCTGGAGAGGGACTTTTCACAAGGACCTATGGTGATAGAATAAGGCATAATGGTTTTAAACTGAAAGAGGGCAGGTTTAGATTAGATATTGGGAAGAAATTCTTCACTGTGAGGGTGGTGAGGCACTGGCAGAGGTTGCCCTAAGAACCTGTGAATGCTCCATCCCTGGAAGTGTTCAAAGCCAGGTTGGATGGGGCCCTGAGCAACCTCATCTAGTGGAAGGTGTCCATGCCTACGGCAGGGGGTGTTGGAACTAGATGATCTCTAAGGTCCATTTCAACCCCATCAATCCTATGATTAAGGAACATATAGTACACTGTTTTGAAAATCTTAATTATATAAAAATGGATTTATTATGTGGAAGGAACTGCTCATACCTTGGACTATTTTATGGAATCTGGGCTGGTGGTGGGATCAACCCAAGGTTTAGAAGTTTATTTTTTTAATCTCAATTTCCATTCCAAATCTCAATTTAAGTTTTATATCAAATTCTACTATGATTAAGAGATACTGTTACTTTTTCTTTCTTTTACATTGGAATGATTATTAGTTGGCATCATTTTTCAGTTCCTAAAAAAACCCAAATAAAATTATCCAACACCCTCAAATGTGCTAGTTAAATACCTCTGCTTCTGGAAGTCAGGAGCCCAGAACACCCATCTTTCAGCACTTTGGAGTTCCATTTTCAAAGAATAGTTCTCAACACTTTTGAAAACATAAGCGTAGTGGTAACTTCATGTGGACAATGACAAACAGAATCATTAACATCACTAGTCAGTCCTGAAATCAGTGAGTTGAGGGGCCATGAAAAACATAAAACTGATGTGCATGAATTCTGGTCCTTTACTTTTACAAACTTGCAACCCAAACAGTGACTTCAGTGCCAAGTTCATCATGTGTTTTCAAATAACAGTATTTAATATTCAAGATGCATGAGGGTTTAATAGTAAGAATATGTAATCACTGCTAGTGAAAAGTCTGATAGTGGTTTTGGGGGGTTCTCTCAATTAAGTCAATCCTCTGAAGGTAGCACGTTTTTCTCCATCCTATTCCAAGTAAAGAGATGAGTGTAATATTTACATAACATTATATAATATTTATGTCTAAAGATATTTTTGATGATCTAAGAACACTGACAAGTGAAGGATCAAAGATAATCCATGAAGAAAAATACTAAATTATTTACAGTGGATGGATATTTTTAGAATTCTAATTTGAAATGTATCCATTCTCTTTCTTTTATAGGTGGCTGGTATTAGGTATTGCCATGGTGCGGTTTTATATACAGAAAGGAACACACAGAGGCTTATTCAGAAGCGTTCAAAAGACGCTTAAATTTTTCCAGACATTTGCTTTGCTTGAGGTAAATTTTAAACATTAGTTTGCTTTGCTGGATGCTGCATATATTAGGCAAAACACATTATTATCCTAAATTTAAAATAAAAATATTGTATTAGTTCTTAAAGTTCTTTCTACTTTATTATTTAATGAAATTATGGGGGTGGGGCAAGGTGATTACTTGAAACAAATGGGCAAATATTTTTCAGACTTAATTCTAATATTTCTTTAAATCAGACAGTGCCTGGGAACTGCGTTGATTTGAGAGTCTTTAACGTAAAAGGCAAAATCTCGAAGGCATTACAGCCAGGAGATCAACCCTCTAGTGTAGTAGATATCACCATCTCGGAGATTATAGGTTACCTATTATTTCTTATACAGGATTTACTATCCTTCTGTGCCTTTCCTGCTTCTGCTTATTTTGAGACCGGATTCATGCACCCCCATATAACCCATTGCAACGGGGCCTGTGCAAGACGTGCAAAGTATTGTTTGAGTAATACTTTTGCAAACTATGCACTAGTGGTCTCAGTTCTGGTACGTCTATGGAGTGAAGCTCTTGGCTTTATCGAGCTCTTACAGTTCTTTCCCAGGCACAACAAAGAATGCCCATCTACATTTTAACTTTTTTGCTCAATCTGCCTACAACATCTCTAGTTCAAACAACCATTAAAATCATATTACCAGCTTATAGGCTTTTGTGCTGTTAAACTTTCACAGTAAGTAATTCTATTCAAACCTGCCTTCAAAAAGCATTTCATTTGCTAAACATTACTGACCAGAAAATACACTGTATCTAAGGCTTCATAACTGTCATTGGCAAAAGTATAATAATTTTATTAATCTGTAATGAGTGCAGAACATTTTTAAATTGCTGTGTGTTTAGGGTTCCTTATATGACTTCCTCCACACTATCCTGTAAAATTCTTCTTTGATTAAGGTAAAGGAAGGAAAGCTTACTAGTTGAAAAAAATGTTTTGTAAGTCTCTAAATACCTAATATTTAAAATTAATTTGGAAAATAAATGTTTTTCTTGTATTTGCACAGCTCAAATATTAAGCCCATCCCATCACTGATTGCCAGGGCTCTGCCATGTATTTTTTGAAGACAGTTAGTGGAAGCCTAGGTTCATATTAATATCCAAATGCCATGTTTATATGGTGGCTAGTAACATGTTGCACATCAGTAACCTCTGACTTATTTTTATTTACAGGTAGTCCACTGTGCAGTTGGTGAGTTCTTTGTTTTAGTCTCTCCTGTAACTACTTAAAACATGAATTGTGGAACAGAGATAACATGTTTCTCTTTTTAAGGAATAGTTCGCACATCTGTGCTTGTGACTGGGGTCCAAGTGAGTTCAAGAATCTTCATGGTGTGGTTCATTGCACATAGTATAAAACAGGTATGTGGGTGAGCAAATTATGTCTTGATTGCTTTTAAGGAGAAGCTTACAGGAATACAGTTCTCATTTCACAAGGAAGACCAATTCAAAAATTAATGATATTCCTACAGAGAATGCTTACATACCTGAGTGCAGTTTTGGAAGTTAGGGTTACAAAACGGGATTTGTGTGGTTCTTTCCAGGAGACTGAGTCTGGTCTTAGCTGTGAGTCTGCAGTGTCTTCGGCATCATGCCCTCTGTGGTCTGCCTAAACGAAATCAATGACTACTCCTATTATTTACAAGCAAAACTACCCCAGTGTTACCAGTTCCCTTTCAAAAATTTTAATTAGCACTCGCTGAATTGATCAAAATAAAATGTAAATTTATGCCTTTAAATTTATGTCTTAAATTGAATTAACTTGGATAAACATGGTTGCAGTTTTGCAATTTTTTTAGAAACCTCCTCAAAATTTTGATGTTATGGTAATAATATCCAGTTTGATGACATCCAGTATGTCACATTGACGCTTAAGGACCTGTGTAAATGACAATAGTTTATTTGCCTGGCTGTAGGTGGCTATTGTGAGGCTAGTGATCCATTAGCAGAATGAAACAAGCAGACTGTTCTCAGCTAGTAGGACATTAGGTTCAGTTTGTGAGGTGTGCTTCCTGTGAAAGGCACTTAAAAAAATTAAGTGATGTATTTTGTGCTCCTGAATTTCTTCAAAACTTGAAAAGCTGAGCCATTAAACTGTCTCACCAGCAGATGGCATAGGCCTTTCTGCAGATGGATTATCCTAGCACGTGCCTCAGTTGTCAAATCTTCAGTTCACAAGAGGTCTTGTTTTCTACACTGCATCTTTTCCTTTACTATCACTTTCTTAACATGGAATAAATTAAATAGGCTTTTCATAGGGGTTTTTTGGTTTGTTTTGTGTTTGTTTGGTTTGGTTTGTTTTTTTGTAAGCTAAGTGTTTTTATTTTTTCCTTAGGGCAAAATGTCTCAAAAATTAACAAGATTTTTATATTGAATGTTTACACACGAGCTGGACTATAGCACTGCATTTTGCCAGTTTTTATTATCTACAGTGGACTAAACCTTTAGCATATCCAGCAATTTATTTCCTCTGTCCACACTATGGCGGGCCAAGCTGTGTCCAAGAAAAAATACATCTGAATGTATGTCTGATTGTATTTCACACTGTTATTGCTTAGCAGGCATGAATGTTCAGGGTCACTTTAGGTGGTGAGAGGCACATCAGTGATAATAGCCAGAGCCAGACCTCCCCACTTGACTGCAGATTTGCAAGGCAACAGATAGGAATTCTCTGCATACTTATTTAAAGCTCTTCTGCTTGGATTTAGCACTGTGACATGAATCCAAGTTTGAGTTGTCAGTGTTTGTCTCTAATTGCATGAGGCAAAGAACAGCCTAATTCTGTCTTTACCTTTGCTTATTTGTTTGGCTGTCTTTGCACTTCAGTTGTTGCTATTTGTTTGTGATTTTGGTGCTATTTTTATATCTCCATTTTTTTATGATGTTGGTGAGATGCTTCTGCTAAAAGTGCACCTTCTGTGACTGACACATTGAGGGCGCGATTTTATGAGCACTTATAATTCTTCTTGATCTTTGACAGAGTTGTGGATTTTCAGCATCTTGGAGATATATTAAACTTTGTCACCATGTTGCATTTTATTTTGAAAAATCATTTCCCTTTTTTGTAATTTTAACAGAACTTGTGTTGCTTTATTCTATTTCACAGACGTCCCTGGAGCTTTTCAGCCTTCAGGCATAGAAGTGTATAACAGAATTCCTCCCCTCTTAAAGAAAAGAAAATTACTTGCATGTAATTCTTCTTTACAGAAGGTAGTGTTTGTAATAGCTCCCCAGGTGCCTTCTTTGTATTTGGGGACTTTTGTATATTTGTTCACTCAGAGTGAAAAAGAACTGGTGTTTTGAAACAGCAGAGATGTGCTTCCTACTGATGAGGCAGTTTAATGACTCAGAACTTAAATCTTACACACGATTGTTGAGTGAGTTTATCCAAAGCTCCTGATCTACCAACCACTCTTCATTTAGTGAGCCATCTGTGCTCCAGCTCCTTAACTCTCTGAGAGCTCCCTGAAGTTTGCCAAACCTGATCTTCTGTGACCAAGTTCCAGTTAGTAGGTTATATAAAGCAATTCCTTTTGCCTAAAGTTTCATGGAAGTGTTCATTATGCGTTGAGGAAGTAGCAAGATGGAAAGTAAGAAAAAGTCTAGGAAATGGAGTAGTGAAATGCAGAATGATTAAAAAGTGATTTTGAGAAGGATATATTTTCTGTAGCATTTGTTTGTTCTTGCTGTTTTGAGCAGTATGAAGGTAAACAAGTAGGTCAACCACAAATATAAGAGGGATAGTTAGATAATGTAGTAAAAATGCAGGTAGAGAATAAAGAGGAGGAATAAGCATAATTATAGAGTTTTATATTTTGATATTTGCATAATGGATAAAGATTGCTCAGTTGGCAAATGTCTGTATGTTAGTAAACACATATGATAATGAACTGTACATGGTAATGGTTTCAGCATATCACTTTTATGCCAAAATTCTCATTCTTTACAAGATACTAGTTCTGCTTTATGTGTCTTAAAGAGAAGCCTGTTGCAGATTGCACAGAAAAGAAGCTTAAGGATGAAGAAAATGTTGGTTCTTTATACTTCTGCAGATCCAGAATGAGGAGAGCGTTATTCTTTTTCTGGTCGTATGGACTGTGACAGAGATTACTCGATATTCCTTCTACACATTCAACCTGCTCAACCATTTGCCATACTTCATTAAATGGGCCAGGTGGAGATGCCTTGCACTTGAGTTTCTCATGATTCTGTGCATGTTGGTTTCACGCATGCCAAACTAACACACAGGAGAGCAGATGTCTGAGCTTTGGTTATGCATTAGCAAAGTGCAAGTCGGTTGCTTTCTGTACACTGGATCATTGTTGCTTGGTTTAAAATATTAAAAATATTTTAGCTGAGGCTTTTGGAATATGGATTTTTCTTTGCTTTTTGAGCCTCACAGTTTAAAATCTGCTTTCACTTACTCCAATTTTTTTTTCTCTATTTTTGGAGTCATCTTTTAATTTACAGTAAGACTCTTTATGATTCTCTTGAATACAGTGCCTAAAATTAAGCACCTGTGCTAGTCTTTGTGGGTGCCAGTTATTTGAAAATGTGGGAGTTGTTGTCAGTCTGTGTTTTTGTTACTTTATGAGCAGTTCTGATTTATCAGAGCTTTTGTAAGGTATTATCCGTATAGTGAAGTTAAATACTGACTTAGTTTAGCCCACCCAAAAAGTGTGTTCCATATCAAAACTGATTTGATTTTGAAGCATACTTAAGCTTGGCCACTAGATCACATATACTACAGAGATTACGTGTTTATCAAGAGACCTAACTGGAATAGTATTCTATGTAGTCATTATCTGAAAAAGACATGTAAGACACACTAAGGATGTTAGAAAAAAAAATCTAACCTACATTCAGTGCAGGTGACTCTTATTTGAAAGAGTTTGTTTGTTTTTTTCCTTTATTTGTGTTTTATAGATGATGCAGGTTTGATGCTTCTAATGCACTTATTTGATATGTCTGATATTTATGTCCATTCTTATAAAACATTATCTATTTGCTAGTGCCTGAGGTGAGAGACTTGTTTATGTTTAAGCTTAATGACAAGTTTAAAAATACTCAGATTGGCTGTCGTCAGTAGGTTTTTATATAGAGTTCAGGAAGAGATATGTATTCAAAACATACTACATTGACAGATAATAATTTTTTTCTTCAGGTCAGTGTGCCTTGAATAACAGGATTTTGTTTCCTTAATATAGACAATAGGAAAAACCGACATTCTCACAGAAGAGATGTATGGTGAAATATTAATATAAACAAAACATTTGAAAAGGTATTATTTTTTCATAGAGTCCAAAGTATCCCATCAAGATGTATGGATAAACAAACAGCACAACTGGGCATAAGTTCACTACTGAGAGAGATGGAATTTCTGATCTTTATCTTATAACTGCATAAAGACAAACTATTCGTAAGGCATTAGTTCCTTCTTATCTAATCTACATTCTTCCCCTAATCTACATTCTTCTTGGTGCTGCCAAGCAATAGGACAAGAGGCAAAGAACAGAAATTGATGCACAAGGAAGTTCCACCTGAATATGAGGAAGAACTTCTTTCCTGTGCAGGTGACCAAGCACTGGAACAGATTGTCCGGAGAGGTTGTGGAGTCTCCCTCGCTGGAGATACTCAAGAACAACCTGGACACAATCCTGTGCCATGTGCTCTGGGGTGATCCTGCTTGAGCAGGGAGGTTGGGCCAGATGATCCATTGTGATCCCTTCCAGCCTGACCCATTCTGTGATTCCCATCATCTGCGAGTCTTCTAAGCCCTTCTGCTTCTAGGAGGGTTTCATGCTTAGTTGCTGCTGTTTTGGATCTCATTTCTTTTGGTCAGGGAGTGCACACTGTGCCTTTCATTCTGTGTGACAGTTCTCATTGCTGTTCCCTGCATGAACTGGAGAATTGTTCCTTAGGAGAACCTGCGTATCCATGGTGCACTGTGTGAAAGGGCAGCACAAAGCCTATTGATTACGATTTTCATTTTGTCACTGCCTATGTGGCCTATGGCATTCAAACCACATTTTGTTTAAACTGGATGCTTTGCCTTTTATCTGAACATAATCTCACTTTAAAATGGATCTGATAAGTTTCTGGCCCTGTCATTATCTTTTTTTATTCCAATTTCCAATACTGATAAATGTAGTATTCCCATGTTGTAGTCAGTAAAACAGGCTTCTGATGTTTTTCAACATTTTCATTGTCTTCAAACAAATTGTAATACATACAGTTGACCCAGTGTGTTTGCATTGTGATGAAAATACGTAGGATCATCTGAATTTGAGATTCAGTCCTGGTCTGAATCCTGACAGTGACAACAGGAGTAAGATCAGTACATTAAAAAAATATATATTATTGGAGACTAAAAATTTGGGGATTGTTTTATTAGAAAGACATACAAACATTCTGATACATCACTGTTTTTAAATAAAAGCACTGAGAAATGCATTCTCTGTCAATCTAAGCAACTCTATCAAAAGTAACTGAAACTGATATTCTATGCAAAGTCAGGATGTGGTCCTTGATTTTGGTGCAGGAACTACTGTAATACACTGCTGAGTCACTAATAACAACAGAAAATTTTAAATTTATGGGGTGTTTCTCACAAGGTTTTTTTTTTTTTTCAATGCAGATACAACTTTTTTATCATTTTGTATCCTGCTGGAGTTGCAGGTGAACTGCTAACCATATATGCTGCTTTACCCTATGTGAAGAAAACAGGAATGTTTTCACTGAGACTTCCCAACAAATACAATGTCTCCTTTGACTACTATTACTTCCTTATTATTGTCATGTTCTCCTATGTGCCATGTAAGTATTATTTAACAGTAGAAGCATTTTAAAAACATAATAATCAATCATCAGTGATGCTGTAAACACTGCCTGTATTAAAACTGGCTGAACACTTTCTACTATAAAAGCCTATACTGCTTTCTGTTGTTCCAAGCTTCACTATGCTTTAATTGGTTAGACTGAAATTTTCTGTCCTGTGGCTTGCTTAGGAACATAAGCTGTCTTAAAAATTTGAAGGAAAATGCTAAAAATATTTCTCAGTAAAAGTAAAAAACCAAGTAAAAAAACCTTTTTGCTTACATACAGAAATGTCTGTAACTGTGTCACTAAGACTTTCTAGTGCCTGTCCCACTTTGAAGCAATGGTTTAAAAATGGTCCTGCAAGTAGTGCCAGAGATTTGCTGTGGCTGTTTGCTACTAATAATCATTTACCTTGGAAAAATCACTATTCAAGCATATTTAGGAGAAACTTGAAGCAATGTTCTCCAAGATTTCATTTTCACAGAAATCAACCCCCCACAAACCTCTCTGCACATCTGCAGTCGCTGGTTTCATCAGTTTGTCCTTGTACTTAGGCATACCAGAAGCCATGGGGATAACAGTGCAGAGAGTATCTGTCTTTCTCTTCCAGTTTTACTTCCACTGCTGCCTAAGCAGTGAAGCCAAGGAGGAAGCAACCTGATATACCAGATATTCCACCATGAATGGGGCTAGACCAAAAATAGGCAAATATAATGTTTTAGATAATATTAGTAATAGAATACATATTAGAATTTTTTTTTTTTAAATCTGCACATTGAGGCAGCAGATTAGTGAGAGAAATTGAAAAGCAGGAAAATTGAAGTTAAAAGGTCTGTGATCTGCATTCATGAAAGGTATTTATTTGAGAAAGTGACCTTAAATATGGACTTTGACAATATGCACACACACTGAAACGTTTTGTCCCAAGAAATCATGAAGGCCAGCAAGTGAGATTTGTGTCAGTAAAAGTATTCTAAGGTATGGTATCTTACTAGCAGTTTTACGTCTGTTTATGTAACTACACTTCAGGAATAAATCCAGTTTTCTAGCCATTAAATATAAGGATCAACTCTGTCATCAGGACACTAATATAATAGATGACGGAGGGACAGAAAAGAGGGATCTCCTCACTTCAGACTTGAACAAGCAGGGTAAATTTGTATCCTCCTCCAAGTCTTAATTCAAACATTCTTAGGACAGATTTGAAGGTTTCAAGCGCTACCAGAATGTCGTTAAATCCTGGTTCTATGAGGAAACCATTGGAGTGAACTTCTTGAACACAGGGTGTTTATTCAGGGGGCCTTGTCTGAGCTTTGAGTAATTATTGTTTTTTAAATCACTGCAATGTTCATGACCTGTTATTATTTACCTTAATCAACTGCACCACTGTGTGCCATAACTTTACTCGGTTCATCATTTTGCAAAATAGTGTTTTTCCATTATGTGATCTGTTGATTTTTTTTCACCTAATTTGCTTTCTTTTATGCTTTGATCAAGTGTTTCCACAACTTTATTTCCACATGCTGCGGCAGAGAAGAAGGGTGCTTCATGGAGAAGTGATTGTGGAAAAGGACGATTGAATCAAGCTGTGTAACCATGGTGCTTTTGGTGGAAAGGAGAAGAAAAGAGGGTAAAAACCCAAAACTTCCTCTGATTTTTCTGAGTCCAAGTTTTAAAACATGGAACAAGAATAAACAACTGTGCCTAAAATATCATGGACTGTATTATTTTTCAAATTATTATATTTTAGACCTACCTTTTCATCCTTGGATTCACTTTGATTTTTAATTGTTCATTTCTTCAGAAAAATTATTTTCTTATTTTCAGTAGGTTGACAAATGGCTTTAAGAATTAGAATAGGTGGCTACTGTGCCTTCTGTTCTGAAAGTTCTGTTATGACCTGTAGTCATTATCAAGAACAGAAGGAGAGTTGGTAAGTTGTACTGAAAGTGAGTCTTCTGGAAAACAGAGTGTAAATTAGGTAATGATGTTTTTCATAGACTAGGTGAATTGAATGTTGAAGTTTTATATTAAGTAATACCTTTCCAGTTATAAATACTGTAGCATGTTGTTCAACATTTTTTGAATTACAGTATCACACCACAGAATTCCAGAAGGACTTTTGAAAGGAGCTGAATTCTTGATTGTCAATGCAAATTTAGACCTCCCTATATTTTAATTTGTAATTTTAAAGATACATAGAGTAATAGATATCATATTAACTGGTTAAAAGTTTGTGCTGAGGTGTAGACATGATGTGCCTACCTTTCTCTAATCAGTGGCTGGAATGGGACTCCTTTGCAGAGGAAAGCTGATTGTCAGCATGTTTCCTATTCTACATTTAAATTATGTATGCAGAAAAATCAGTATTGCATTGAAAGGCTGTAGCTATGGTGAGGTATTTGTCTTCTTATAAATAGCTCAATGGGATAAAATATATTTGAAATAGCATCTTAAAATATAAATTGTGCTTTGAAATATGCCACTGGGCAATTTTAATTGCTCCCTCCCCATTAATTGTTTATGACTGTGTTGACCTAATTCAATTTTATGTCTTCAATAATCTGCAAGAAAGATCTACAGTATATTAATATACGTTACACATGATGTTACACTATTATGATACCTAAGTGGGAGAGGTCCAACAAATTAGACACAGCCTAACAGATTCAGAGAAAAGGTGATGCATTTGAGGAAACTTGGATATTTATTGAGAGAGGGAAGATGGAAATGTGGTAATGTGGTATGAAGCCTTGAAAATGTAGGCAACAAATCTGTCTTGCTTCTGGCTTCACTAATGTCAAAAGAACAGTGTATATATGGAAGAGCTGCATCAGGCAGCTGGAAATCAGAATACTTGTGATTGCTGAGGTAATTGCTGGAGTACAGTCTTATATTTTGGCTACCTCAGGGATGAAGAATTGGTTACTCTTCTGAAAGCTCAGAGAACAATAAGAAAACTACTTGAAGTGAGAAAGAAGTCGGAAAGATTGAGTTGTTAATATGTATGATTCTTTGTTACATGACAAATACATGGAAGAGATTTTCTAAGTATGAAGGTGCAGCTAGAACTGGTTATATGAATTTGAAACAAGGTAAACAACCAATGATTATCAGGAGAAGGATCCTACCAATAAAATCCATTAGGTTACAGAATGACACGGTAGTACTATCGATGCATGGAGTGTCTTGGAAAGTTTTCAGTTAGAGTTGGCAAGAGTTTGAACTATGTACTTGAATAGGCAGTTTCCATTCTTAGCTTCAATGATTCTATGATAATACAGCTTTTTTTTAATTTGTAGATACACCAGAAAAAGATGTATCAGGTAATCTGGTAAAAAAGCAAGGATTTGCCATGTCCCTAACTTTCAAATTCCGTGTTGTGCCTTAAATTTGTGATATTTATGCCTGTCTTCATTACATGTAAATGAGTTTCCTTTTATATGACAGGTGCATAGTGGACTTGAGACAGAACAGTTGTATTTCTTTAAATTTTAAAAGGTGCAGTCTTTGTATTCCTTAAATTTCACAGAAGGTGCTCTAATTTAATTTGCTACTTCTGTTTTATATGCAGCTAAAATTATCAAAAGTTTCAAATGTAAACTACATTTACAACACTGAATTACAAAATAGTTGTGTTACATGTGTTCAGATTAGCAGTTGTATGTGTCCAACATTCTTTGAGTACTGTTTTATAAACTCCACTTAGCTTTTTGATCCATGAGGAACACCAGCAGTTTTGGAAAATATATCTCAGTTAGCAAGCAGAATAGTGTGATAAATTGCGAGTAACTAAGATTAGATTAAGTTCTGTGTCTCTTTTTTTTTTTTTTACTGTCAGGGCAGCTCACTGAAGACCATAGCTATCAATTCATTGAAAATGCATTGGATACTTAAGGATGTGATTTTGAAATCCTTGGTCAGATGAGTATATCCCATAGATAGTATTCCCTCTAAAAGGAATGCACTATAAAACTGTATTATATTTGTTTTCATTGTGGCCTGAGGATATTATCATATATTAATCAAGGAGCTATTTTTTATATCCTTTTATACATGTGAAATGAAAAAAATGCAGCACTGTTTGCTACAATCTTGGTTGCACTTTCATAAAGCAACAATGTACAAGGTAATGATACAATTTAAAGACTGATTTACAGCTACAAAACAGTCTTGCTAAGTGTTGAATGAATAAAAGTAAAGCTAAAAATTACAGTATCACATTCATTGTTTCATAAACTAGAGAGATTGCCATGCAGACTAGTTTACATGGCATTTACCTAAAAAAAGTAAGCAGCATGTTCTTTTCTTCCTCCTCTTTTTTGACTGAAACCTTTTGCTGAAGCCTCCTTTTCATAGAATCGGTAAGGTTGGAAAAGACCTCCAAAATGCACCAAGTCCAACCTTTGACTGAACACCACCATATCAACCTGACTGCAGCACTAAGAAGCGCTACTAAGCTTCTCAATGCTTCCAGGGATGGTGACTCCACCACCCCCCTGGGCAGCCAGTTCCAATGCCTGACCAGCCTTTCTGTGGAGAAATTCTTCCTGATGTCCAACCTGAACCACCCCGGCACAGCTTGAGGCCTTTGCCTCTTGTCTGGTTGCTATTCTGTTAACATATCTTGTGAAACCTAGTGAGAATTGCAGGTAAAATCTTCTTGCTGTTGACTTCAGAAGGGCTAGGATTTTATCCTTATTTAAATTTCAATATAACATTATGAAACATTTAATTAACCTGTTAAATGGACATTAAAACTTAAGTATGATTTTCATATGGTGCTCTCTTTCCAACTTCTTTTTTACATCTGTCTTTTTTGTCTTCCTCTCTGCAATATTCCTAGGTTTCTGAAGCCTTTAAATCCTCCTGCTTATGTAAGATTAGAAATGTGCTCAAACATCAGCATCTCTAATGTTTTCATGTAGTCTTTAACAAATGGTTTTCATAAAGATATGTTCTTACTTGTTCTATATATGCCTTTTGAGATGAATTCATATAGAGCATGGCCTTCTGAAACTTTTTGAATGGCAGTACACAGGAATAGGGAGAGTCCTTTTAATCAGGTGGCGTTTCCTACTGTTGGTGGAAACAGAAACACACCATCTTTTGTATTAACTCCACCTGAAAGCAGCTGGATTTCTTGAGGTTCCTTCCAGCACTCACACACTGTGAAAAGCTGTTTTGGGACAGACTGGGATGTTTTACAGCTCAGCCCAGGATGTTTGGAGGTCAGATCCTGGCTTCAGGGCAAGGGCAGCAGAAAAAAATACGGTGCTGAGATATCGCATTGTGCACATGATCTGCCAAGGGGTCACTGAGGGCACTGTGAGCAGTAGTTGATAGATGTCATTTCTCTCCCCATGCAGGATGTGAGATGAGAGGAAGCTCAGTGTGCTCTCATCACCTTCTGCCTAGGGAGCTCAGGAGATGAGCTGCGAGGATCTCTGTGCACAAAGGGTGTATTACCAAAAGGGCTTTCCCGCTCCACTCAGCCATCTTTTAGCTATTAGCCTATCGGATTTGCTGTCTGTTAGCCTGTATGGCGTGAGATGTGCGGGTCTGCCAGGATGGCTGCGGCACGCCGCTCCCAGCAGCACAGTTACAGTTATCTGCCATTGTCTGAGAGATGGTGTGGGGTGCTGACTCCCACTGAACACAGCATTTAGCCAGGTTCATGTTAATGGATAGATTGCAAGGCTAGTTAACGAGGAGGTGCGTGGAGACCTTTTCTGTGGCCAGATGGAGCCTACCTTTTCTTACCCAGACAGAAATATGTGCGTGTTAAATCTAGGTCTAGGTACTGCTCTGACTGTGGTACTCGCAGTCTTCACAGTAGCTTATTTCAGTGGATATTTGGATATGCATAGGATTGCTAAATAAATCAGAACGAAAAGAAATCACAGACATTATAATAATTTATAATTTTTAATCAGTTGTTACATTAAAAGTTTTTGTGAATTCAGCTCTTGCTTAATCTGCCTTAGGAATTAAAAAAGAAAGGAAAGTTAATACAAATAAATGTTCTACACTAGGCAGTAGGGCTTCATAAATCAAAATTTTCAGGCAGGCAAACTGGCTGCAGTTCATAAAGGATTGTTTTAGTTGGTTTTTTGAACAAAGAAGTTGAAAGCTTTTCTGAAAATCAAAGTTTATTTAATAATGTATATTTTAAAATGTGCTGAGACTTACTGTATTATTTATTATCAGTTTACAATTTAAATTGATGCTGAACCTACAGTTTTTATAGATGATTAACTGTAGCCCATTAAAATGTTTCATTCTGTGTTTGTTACAATGGCTGTTTAAAGAACAATCTCCCCGTTTTTCTGCAGAGCTCTGTGTTCTCTTGCTCAAGTGAGCTGCAGTGTGGTTATTGCCTGTGATGCTTTGCCAGGCTGGTTGAGTGGCAGGTTTGTGTTTGCCAGGGGAGCTCCATGAGCTTGCTCTCAGGAGGGCACAGCTTCACAGTGGGTGGCACTCTTGGGTCAGTGTTGGGCACCGTGTGCCACTGGTGCCACTCTCGGGGTCGCAAGTGCCTTCAGTAGGACTGGCAGCTTTACAGATGCCCCCAGCTGATTCATCCCTATGACTTCCCAGATGGAGAAGACCTGTCTGGTGAACTCTTAGGTGGCAAAAGTAGATCTGACAAGTGAACTGAGAGCTGTACTGAGAGAAACTGTGGAGAACCTGAGTGTTGGATGACTCCAGCCCTCTCCTAAGAAGCTGCTGTCAATTGCACACCTGCAACTGGTAGTGGCTGGTGATGTGCAGGACTTTCTGTGTCATGTTGTACCACCTGAAACATGTTGTCTTTTTATTCATGCCTCTCTTGCCTCTCTGTTTGTTCTTGAATGTATTTGAATGTCCTCTCAGTTTATGGCTTTGTAAAAGTGTAAGTGCAGAAAAATTTATCTAAGTGTATAGAATTTATATGTATAGAATTGTACTAATGTAAATGCACTGCAGCTGCTTATTATTGTTATTTCTTCTGAAATGCGTTATCATTAGAAGTTTACACGGACAGGAAAGCAACACAATATTCTTCTAATAACTTATTTATTTGCAAATATAAGATTTTTTGGGATATAGATTCAGATATTTGTTTTAGAGATTGTTAATACTGTAGCACTGTAGAAATTAATCATCAATTAAAAGACGTATTCTAAACTTTGTTCTAGTTGATTTTTTAAATTTTTTTTTGCATGTAGAAGTCAGTTCATACAAGCATTTAGCATATTACACAAGACTGGTATCTGTTTACAAATGCTATACTTTTTTATCTAGAATTATTTCAAAAATTAATCAAGGTCCCATATAACATATTTACTCTTACCCAGACAGCCTTTTCATATTTCTTAAAATATAATCCATAAAAAACAGGTGGGTTTGAATAGTAATACTGGTTTATGAAAGAAGAGCAGAAAACACAGGGCATTAAAGAGAATGTCAGCATGAATGAAAAAAATTCTATTACAGTGGTCCTGAAATAGATGTTCCAGGAGTAGATGTTTCAGTGTTTTGGAACAGGACTTTTTTGTGGTATTAACCTTTGAGAGGGATGGAGGCAGAGAACATCCTCTGGCTGTCCTTTGCTCTGTGACTAACAATGACATTGCAGCTATGAGGATTTTGTTGCCATGACAGTATGATAAAGCGGTGTGTGAGCATTCACACCTACTTCTTTTGAATTAGGAATCAAGTGGTTGTAACCCCAAGGAGCTTAACTGCATACAAACCTTAAATCCTGTTAGTCAGATGTATTATAATGGAGATGTAGATCTCCTAATCTGAAAGTCACAGAAATGGTCTTCTGTTCTAAATTTACAGGAGAGGATTTATATGTCCTGGCCCTCTACCAAGGTTAAGCCATTCAGATTTCTGCAGAAGCTAATGGAAGAATATCCACTGATCTCAACAGGAGTATGATGGGACATAGACATTCTTGTATTCTGTTCTGTGTGATTCTGGATTTACCAGGAACAGTGTAAGCTGTAGCCTCCCTGTTGGTACTGTCTGGGAGAGAGAGCACGTGCTTGTCATGCTTTAGCTGTTGCACGGTGGCACTCCCTCCCGGCTCTGCTCCCTGCATCAGAACGCCTGGAAATCTCCAGTGTTACACCACTGTTACGTTTTACTGATTTGAATTCAGCAGAGTTGTAGAAATTCCCTTCACATGTCTGCAGAAGTATCTTTAATTTCTGAAATTGATCTAGGCCCAGTGAGACATTCCATTAAAAATAGGCAGGGTAGATCACCCCTCACAGCTGCTTGGACATTCCTAGCTTGAAATGCTGCCGTCACTGAACAAAATTGATTTTCATATATAGTCTCTCGGTGGTTTGTGCTCATACCACGTTCATAAGATGGCACTTTGCCTGCCCTCAAGTGGCGGTTTCAGATTTGGTAGAACAAATTGCAAATGACAAGAAAGAAAAGATTCAAATGGGTGTCCTGCTTTACACACCAAGCACCCTCCTGCACTCAGAAGAATCCTGACTCCGGGTGTGTAGTCACATTTGCATGCCTCCCAATTGATCATGTATAAAGCTGAATAGTATATTGTGGACCTTCAACTCATGAAGAAAAGAAACAGATTTCATTACTGAAGACAGCAAATGACATTTTATTGTGTAAATTAAGTCTGGGAAGACCATTAAGATTGAGACTCATTCAGTGGCAAAATAGAGAATTGTGGATCTTGCAGCCAACTCAAAGCAAGTATTTAACATTACTCCTGTTTTCATTCAAATTGAGGTTATATTTCTCGGAATGAAAAAAATAGAATTCTTGACAGAAGGAGTCTTTTGCAGTGATCATCTCTGACTGCGGCTTGATTGATTTAACCTCCCAATCTACATTATACCTAGCCAAGTCTTAGCAAAAGAGGTCTGTCTCTAGGAAAAAACTACCTGGAAACAATTCCTCTAGAGGTTCTTAAATAGAAAATTTATTTTATAGTTCATGAGATACAAACACTTTTGAACATTTTCATACGCTTGAGAAATATTTAAATAATTTGAAGGGTTTTTTTTTGGTTTTGTTCTCTGTTCTTACTACAATAATACAATGTTTGAAAAGATGTTGGAAATGCCCATACACTAAATATGCTGATTGAATCTTTAAAAACATTATCACGTCTTAGGGTTACCTGAAAGAAAGCAGAGGCACAAACTAACTCTGCTTAAATGGAAAAAGTAGCTGAAATATACCTGCATGTTCAGCTCCATTTGATCCATAGGCAGGGTCCACTGTTGTCTATTATAAATTTCACTGTGTTCATATTTGCTACAGAAGGTTTTGGATTTTCTAAAATCTATAGACATAAGTAGTTACTGGTAGAAATGTGTCACTGTTGTGTGCAACTTGAGTTGGAAAAAAAGAAAAAAGAGGGCATGGTATTTCCATTTCTCTTTTTAAATTGAAATACTGTCTTAAGAACCATATTAGACCGTGTTGCCATTATATTTTTCTTTTGCCATAAAAGCAAATTAAGCTACTTTTTAGATTATTATTTTCCCACAATTTCTTTGCTGTGTGAAAATAAGTATATGATCTTGATGATTTTCTCAGTTGTCTCAGGGCCCTGCTATTTTACAGGTCAGCAGTAGTCCCCAGCTGGAAGAACACTTCATTGTGATATTCCTAAATTGGTGCATTGGCTGAAATCTTTAGGAATAGCTTTATTATCCCCAAACTTGCAGGATGAAGATCAAATATTCTATGCTACTATTTTTTATGAATGCTCTTGCCTCCTGAAAATGTCTGTTGTGTGTGAATAGGTCTGTGTGGTTTGTTTGTTTACTTGTTTGTTTGTTTCCACCTGTAAAGTTTCTTAAAAGCTAATTACACTCTTGCCTACTGAATATTAAATCAATGGATTTTTGTGGTTCCAGATACATGAGTTCCTTGAGTTTATGGCAAGTTTGTAGTCAACTTCCTTGATCATTAGCTTCAACTCTTAGCTGCAAATATTTGTGGGAAAGATACAGTGACTTCACCTTCTCTCTGAAGTGAGCATTATATTTCAGAATATCTTTCTGAAGGCATTCAATGTTTAAACATGCTTCTCTTTTAGTCCCGCTTCCTTCTGATCTGTGCAGGATGCTGACAGAGAGGGAACAATCATGAGATCTCTTGTAAATAACATGAGGTTGCTGTTCTCTTTTCACTCCTGACTCATTCAAACACTTGCTACACAATCCTTGAGCTGTAAAAGAGCACTGAATTGGAGCAAACTCAGTCACCTTCCTATGGTCTGTAAAATGTTCAGGGTTAGACTGTGCAGAGGGCAGAAAGCCAGCAGAGAACAACAGAACTAACAGTGAGTGTTAGGTGAAGAGTGAGTGGCTTTAGCTGTGTGCCAAGGGTAGTATGTAGGATACATGTTTAGGGAGCTGAAAAGGAGACAGTGTGTTTCTGAGTCACTAACTCCTGGATGGCTGCTGTGCTTGTGACTGGAACAAGCTTGCTATTTAGCCTTTGGTATTGAGAAGACACATGAGACGTGCTTCACTGATGAGAGGTACCATTTATATAGCTGCTCTTGGTTTTCAGTTCTGGGCACACTATGTGCCTGCAATTTGCATGGTTCTACATGTTAAAAGAATTAACACCTTCCTCCGGTGTTTTAATGTAGTTTAATTCCGAGATGTCAAGAACTTCTTGGAAGAAATAGCACCTTGGACTGATCTGATTCCATCTTGAGAGTATGAGTGTTTCAAGCAGCAGAAGTAAATCTATTTAGGGTGTTAGGCACCCTCCCTAAATAGTTCTGGCAGCTCATTTAGTCCAGTGTCCCATCTTTCTGATGTCACCTTTTCCAGCATAGGCTGTATCTTCTAATTCATTCTGTGCTATGAAATCTCATTACACAAAATAAAATATGTATGAAAGAGAAATAGGAGGTATGTAGATGAGCCAGCATACTTAAAATCTAGCACCTCTCCTTCCTTCAGTCTTTTGTGGCAGTTGTGGGAGGAATGTCAGGCCAACAATTCTGTGGAATAGCAAAACTGTTGGTCACCAACACTGGTCTAAAAGTTTCCTGACTGAAACTCTTTGAGGCACATATGCCCAGGGGTGTGTTTCTTGTAAGTGCTTGCTGAGAATTCAGTCACAAGCTCTTTTTCCCAGGGCACATTGGGGTGATCTTTTTTCTTTAAGATGAGTGTGTGTACTTCACTTCAGAGGTGGTGCTTAAACCCTCAAAGTGTCTTGTGCTAGTGCTAAGATTTCTACCTTACAAAGGGCTTTAACCTTTCTGTGATTCAGTTATACTCCCATTACAGGCCCATAGCATCCCTCCAGTGATGATCTTTTTTCAGTGTGTATTTCTTATTTACCTGAGATTGTTGTATCTAAAGATACTCACAGCCCAAGTAATACTACCTAGTATTTCCTCTGGATGAGGAAGGTTATTACTCTGGATTTGGTGATTGTAAGCATGGAGGTTATTTGATCAAGGAATGCTTAGTTTCAAAGCTGTGAGATATACAACAAACTTTAAATTGGAGGAAGGGGTTAAATTACTTCATTATTTACTAGAACCTCTGAGACTGTAACAGGTGCATATTGAATGAGATAATTAGACATGTTTAAAGTCAGCTGCAGACAAGCTATTATTTCAGTATGTCTCTCTGAAAAAGCACAGGTAGAGAATTACTGGTCTCATGATGATAGTAACTGCCCTGAGCACTAACCAGTGTCATGCTGTACAGCTCCTCTTCCATGAGAAACTGAGAAATAATTACCATGGAACTACCCTGAGCTCTAAATACCTGTTATTCTTTAGGTACACTACTTACCAAGAGGTTTCATCTGCAAATAATACCTCTTGAGACTGTGCACGGGAAGGATGTGATAATTTACAAAAGCCCTTAAGAGATTGCATTTTGAAATGTCACAGCTGGGTAGGTTTGCAGTTCACAGTAGGTTTGGAGATACAGATCCTGGGGCCAAATCCTCTGCTCCCATGTCTCAATGGAATTGTGCTGACTTACACAGTTTTGAAGACTTGACTTTTAAAAGAGCTTTTCTAAGAATAGTTCAAAATTCAAATATGTAGTACATGTGAAATGGTGATATTTTTCTTTTTTTAATTTAAAAGAGCTTTAAGTTATTTAACAAGTTTCTTTAACAAAGCTCGAAACAGTGAGTGATTTTCTTCTGATCCAGTTTTAAACATTTTTCTGAGTATTCTAATAATGTGAAAATGCAATTTTCTGTCAAAAATGCAATATTTTCCTAGGAAATTCTTGGCTAGTGCAATCTCCCAAGTCCTGAGACTGGGCATGGGGGTATAGGGAGTTGGGTGAAAGAAGGTGAATGAAAAGCCAGGTTGCCTCCCCAGCTGTGAGCAGCCAGCAGAGGTTCCCACAACGAGAAGCCAATGACGCAAAGAGTGGCCACAGGGGGCAAGGGACAGAAAGGAACAGTTGTAGCAATGGTCATGAAATCTAGATGAAAGATATCCTGAGTCTTCTGCCCTGCAAACAAAAGGAGGTAATGTTGCTGGAGGACAAGAGGGTGAAGGATTAATTAATCCCCAGTTTGAGAAGAATACAGTCTCATTCAATGAGACATCATTATATTAGTTTTACCTCATTCTGTCACTGACAGAGTAATCTTTTGTTCTGAATTAATCTGTTTTTTCCAATAAAAAGCAACATGATGGAAACTTTTTCTATCTTGTCATGGCGTTTATTTTCTTTCCAGGTGCATTTGACTTGGAGAACAGTGGCAGGAACTTGAACGGAGAACCAACTAACTCTTCTTCCTGTGTTTTTTCTTCATATCTGCAAAAGAGGGTTTGGCTTGTTCTGTGCATGACAAGATTAACCTTGATTCACCTCAGCTGTGTACTGAGAAAATTCTCTAGCATCCATCTGAAACACCTACACAGCCACTCCCCTGGACGCAGCAATTTCAGTTTCACCTCTGCCAATGATTTGGATTCAGACCCTGGTAGCTTCCAACCCCCTTCTAATGCAGGGGAAAATCTTCGAAAGAAACCAATCCTGCCATGAATCTGGACTTTTGCAGTGATTCATTGCTTTCAGTCCGGAAATGCAGATGGAGTTAAAATAATCCCTGTTCCAACAGTTCACCCATCTCATTTTTTACCACTATGTCCTCTGGTAAGGATGATTGACTGAAAGAACCATATTTTGTTCTCAGAAGCTTAGAAAGAGGCTTAATGTTGTGACAGACAAGAAAGTGGCTGAGAAAACAAAGGATGAAGTGACAGCAAGAACTGTTTAGAAAGTAGGAACATGGGATTTAACAACAGTGCACAGTAAAAACAAGCTAGTTCCAAGTATAAATGCTGATCTTGCATGTCTGAGGTAAACAGAGAATGTTTCCATGTTTCCCAGATTGTTTTCCTGACACGTAAAGTGGACCAGATGGTCATTTGGGGGGAATTCATGTAGCGCCAAGAAAGTGAAGTTGCTGGTTTAGAGCAAATGATATGTGGCCCTTTGTGTCTATAACCCACATCATGTGTATTTCTCTTTGCTATACTGCTTTATGTTTTCTAAACTGCATCTCTCTAGATCATTCTTTGGAAAGCTGAAAGAAATCAGTGACTCTCTTATTTCATTGTACTTGGCCTGACTTGGTTTAAGGCTATAGCAAATACAATTTTTCCTCTCTCTTATATGTGAGTCCCTTCTGATACTGAGAACATTATATTGTCTTCACAAAGGATTGATGCTGTTTATTGGACATAAAACTAAAGGGGACACTAAAAACAATCATAATAATACAGCATCTGCAGACAAATGGCTTTTCTGACACAAAAACAACAAAATGAGTTATTGCTGTAAGTGTCAATTAATGCTTTTAAAATGCTTTAATTGCACGGTATCTATTTCAGACTCCTGAAATGCAGAGGTAATTTGGGCTAAAAGAAGATATGATTCACAGTCAATATGTAAGCTGTGACTTGACAAGGCAAGCTTAATAGCTGCCTGAGGCAGATCAGAATGTGTGATAATGAGAATCTAGCAGAAAAACACATCATGGAACTGAACTTCAGAGTTTCCCAGGGTAAGTGGTGTCAGTGAGTAGCTGGTCATGCTCCTTCTACAAGGCAAAAAGGCAGAAGTGGTCAGTCTTGATAGCAGTGACTGCTGCAACCTTGGAGTTAGTTAAAAAGTACTTTTTTGAAGTAAATACATGCGTTCATTCATATTCATTTTCATATATATAGGTACATACATCCCCATATAAAATCTTTTTTTTTTTTTTTAATGCAGTTCAGTGAAATGAATTTTAGCATGACAGAGAGGTGGGATCATGATAAAGCCTTCAATTTACTGTGCTCCATTGTCTACTCATGTCCTTTGCCAAGTCCTTTCTGGGAAGCTGTAAAAAGAAAATTATTTGTTGGCTTAGGTTTGGACTTGACTGTGTTCCCTTCATTGCTACTGTACTCTGCAGGGGATCGTTTTACACTTTCTTAATTGCAGAGAGAGATCGTGGTGTTGGCAGTGGTTGTACTGAGAAATGGGTTTTAATGAAGTGCAGCCCACTTACTGCACTGGAACTTTAGCATTTGCAAGCTGAATGATAGCATCCTGTCAAGTTGATGTTTATGACTTTGTCACCAAGGGGACAGATTTATTTGCACCCATGCATTTTATAGTAAGATTGTGCTTTAAAAATATTTTGTCATGTTGCTTTATGTCTACCTGTATTTTTCTGTTTGAGAATATTGCTACTTGGAAGTAAAATAAAAGGGAAGTTATTGGCTGGACATTAAGGTGAGATTCCTTTCAAGTAAATTTAGACTTTTTTGCTGCAGCTTCCCCTTAGAATCAGGGGAGGGAAATAGGTAGTTCATTTAACCTTTTGTAGACATCAAATTTTAATTGCAACGAATCCTACTCTAGGCTCTTTGGCTTTAAATACCATACTGTACCTGGCTCTGCAAACAGTATTGCTAGAGGCACACTGATAAAGGACTCCACACTGCCCATAAGCTGCCCCATCAGGAGGAGACTGGTTGTATCCCTGCTGCATAACAGCTTTCATTTGAGAAACTCTCCAAAACAGATCACCCTCCAAAACCATTCCCTTTCCAGGGCTTGTAAGTCCTACTTGGAGCAAATGAAGGAAAACTTTGCAGATTATCTCTAAAGGGGAAAATAAATCCTGTATTTTTCAATATCTTGTCTACGAGGAAGTTAGAAGTTCTAGCACCTCTTAGAGGCTTCCTAAGGAGTGACATGTATTTGACTGTACTTTCAGTTCATGCTTGTTCATGTCCTTTCTCCAATGACTTTTCAATCCAGTTGTGAATTTCAGCCACATGAAAAAGCGAGAGTAATATTTCAAAGACACTGTATTCCTAATTTTTTTTTTTTTTAGAAAATTTATGCTTGAATAGAGAAGAAAAAGCCAAGTGAATGTTACCATAAAAAAAAATGGTACCATCAGCTGGTCATGCTTGCTGCTGGCTAAACTGGGGTGCCCTGCCAGCACCAACAGGCTCCGGACAAGCCACTGCACCCTGCACTTTCTCTAGCTGGTACGTAGGGGATGCAATAGACAGCAAGGATCTCAGAAATACAAGAGCAGAATCTCGGGCTGATGAGAGACAGGCAATAGGAAGTTGCTGGGTCTGTGGTGAAATGCTGAGTAGATAAAATCCATAGGAATCCAGGCTTAAACTGATTGTTCTGCACATGTCATTCCTAATCACTTGTAACATTGTAAACACCATTCACTTCCAGAGGTCAAAGAAGGATCAGGGAATTTGAGGGAATAAAATGTACATACTCTTCAGAAACTGGAGCAAACAGCTGACTTGCCTTCACCTGCAGCATCATTTCCTGCAATCTCCAGTTTCCCACCATGAAATCCTCTTAGCATCTGTCTGGAACACAAGTGTAAAGAAAATTGAACTTTGCATTTCTATTTAGCTAACAGAAAAGAGGTAATCTCTGCTGCCTGGATATTGTCCTCATGTTATACTTAATGAGTCTACTTAAACACCTTAATGAGAGAAAAGGTATAGAAAGACAGTTCCTCTGAGCAATTTATTACAGAATAAGGGAAAGGTCAACAGTAGAAATTCTGCAAGCCACACAGCACAAATTCAGTGTGGAAGAGAATCAACATCCGGGCTGAAATGTCTGTAAGAAAGGAAGAAAAACTGTGTCCCCTCACTTGTCAGGCTGCTTATAACCAACCTGAATGACTGCTTAAAATCAGCATGTGCCTGTCACTCTTGTGTCTAATGTCTTAGACCTCCTCAGTCTTGGAGTTTGTCTTGGGTATTCAGAGCATCCTGTGGGCCTTGTGATTTGCTGCCTGTGTTCTCTGCGCTGCTCTGCTCAGTCCTGATTTTCTGGCCTGTCCTATTGACCAACTTCTTGGCCTTTTCAGCTTGAGACTCCATATTTCAGGAGTTAGCATAAATAGATTCATTTCATGCTGTATTGAACACTGCATAAAACACAAGACATTTTTACACTTTTAATGGTAATGGTATTTTTTTTTTTTTGTTTTGTCCTTTATTTGCTTCCTCAGAATTAAACTTTTTTTTGCCCTTTCTAGACATTTATTGTGTCCATCATTCTTTTTGTCTGTGCATTTGCTTTCTGTCTTCATGGACTCTTTTACTTTTTAATGAGCCTGGCTTTTTGACCTGTTTTCCGCCTTAGAACAGATGCTGTCTATTCCCTAAAAGTGAATGTTCCAGATGTTATTGCCCTTTTGTGTGGAGCTCTAGAACACCCACCATAGCAGCCATTCTGTCTGTGCCCTGCGTGTCTGTGCTCAGCGGTATGAGGTTTTCTCTTTGAGATCTCAAATTAGTTCAAAAGCCAGTGTCAAGCTGACACAAACTTTAACAGAGTGATGTTCTGTTCACATCATTCCCTTTTGAGAAATTCTTTTTCACAATATAGACTGTGCATGAGTCCTTGTTTCTTAATAGGTACACTAAATCCCACTCTGCAAGATCTTACAAAATGTTTTCCCCTAAGAATATCAGTTTTGGCCAATGTCTGATTGCTTAAAATACACACATCTTGCATGGTGTTTCAGAGGGCTGCAGGTGTGCATTGATTCCAGGTATGATTTTCAGTCTTTGGCCTATAGAAATCCAGGAATTCCATAATTTTACTCCATCCTTCATAACTTAAGGTTTGGTTACTCTGTATGCTGCAAAACTGTTTTCTGTTCCTTCTACCTATCGTAGATCTGGTTCTCTTTTGATAGTGCTAAATAATCCGTGCCTTTTCACTGGTTAAATCAGTAGTGTTGATTGGATTTGTCCCCTTGGTTTTGACATCTGATACCCCTTACAATTTGTTCTGATGCAGTGATTATAATAACAGCAGTGCATGGTGTATTTTAAATTAAGACAAGTTATAGATCAGCTATACATGGCTCAGAAATTTCCCCCCTCTGATCAGTTTCTCTTGTAAAGCTGATACCTTTCAAGAGTACTTTCTTTCTCCTAGAAGCAATATACCCCTTCAGTATCTTTCATGCTGCTTGATCACTGGCTCAAACTTCAACACTTCGCCATGCAAACCTGATTACATGAAAATCTAATGCCTGTCTCCTAGCAATATTTTTGTTAAAATACCCACTTCAGGGCCATCTTTCTTTCATGTTGTCTTCCCAGAAAGCATAATGGTCACTTGAACTTTTTCCCCTTGCCTGATACATTTCTGGAAAATATCATGTTTCTTGTAGTTTTAACCTCATGCCTCTCCATGAAACTATATTCACTACTTCTTTCTATTTCTAAAATCTTTTCCTTTTTTTGAATCTACTTTTGATTATTCTCTTGGTCCTTGCATCAAGGAGTATTATTTCGCTTGGGAGCTTTTGCAGAATCCAGAATTACAGCTTTTAAGCACAGTGAGTCATTACTACAACAAAAGGTAAAAAGAAAGACAGTGTGAAGAAATGGTACATTAGGGAGGGAGACAAATCTATGTAGCCCACTCTGAGCCTGCCTGCAGATGGCTACCTCTGACAGGATTGCTCCAAGCCAGCACATTTCAGTCTCTGTCATGGCCCCTTGTCCTCACATGCAGTCTATAATCACCTGCCCTTGAGAAAAAATGCTTGGCCAGAAAGTCAGAAACATGTTAAAGAAATATTCTGGACACTGAAGAAAAGCTATGCAGTCCTCTGTGCAAGAGAGTGTAGGTAATTATTTCAACTATTGACAGAGTTATAGTTACTTGTAAAATATGAAACCTTTCTCAGTTTGTAAAAATACTAGTTGGATGAAAGAAAAAGAAAAAAGGATAAAATTGAGCTGTAAGGTGAGTGTGAAGAGGATCTGTGCTTCTGGAGACTGATGCTTCTTAAATTACGGAGAGTGAATATGTGTGTGAAAGACAGTTAAACCCCACGAATCACATTAATTGAAGAAAAATTGCACTGCTATGCTAAAAGCTGCTCCCAAAACGTGCTCTTCTGCATTTGCACGATGAACCAGCCTAGTGACTAGTGTATTGTTAGCAGCAATGGATATCTCTTGGGGATGGTTATTGAAAGCTTTGAGACAATAGAGATGAAAAAGACAAAGTGTTATGGTCCCAGGTAAGAGTCACAGCTATTTCGAAAGGTGCACCTCATTCAGCAGCAGAGACAGGGACTTACCAAAAGCTCTGCAGGCATAACTAACAGCAGGAGGTGAAGCAATTTAATGATGTGAAAGGCAGCTTCTATAGGTGAAATATATAGCCTAACAGGTCTGGGAGAAGGGGTGCTTCACTTTTTTTTATATGATTTATTTTTTCCAATAGCTGACAATAAGAGCAGCAGGAGCTGGAAGTACCTGAGAGTGAATGACAGTAAGGAGCCAGGATGATCCGCAAATGACAGTAAATAAGAAAAGTGACTTGCAAAGGCTCTGGGCCCCTAACGACTCTAAGAATAGTGAATTGGGACAACAAAAGCAAGAGTGCACTTTGAAAGAAAACACAAATATGCTCTTCCTCCTGGCCGCATCTGAACCCTTTCTCAACTGATCAATGCAGAAGCAAAGATGTGTTGTATCTTTCATGTGGCTGTGCTGTTCTATAATAAAACCTGAACAAACAGGTTTTGTTTACCAGCCTCCTAGTGAAACCACATTTTTCAATCAGGAATCTTCTCATGTACCATTCTCCAGCCTACTGAAGCAGAAGGTTAGATCTTCCCTTGACATTGACAAAGCAACACCAGTTTCCATTGGAGATCTCTAGCAGCTCACTTCAGAAGTGAACTTCGTAATGGAAACCATGTTTAGTTTTTGAGTATGAGGAATAAAATTTTTTTCCACCAAACCAAGAGTTCAGTGAAAACCAGGTGCCACAATTCTGTGAAGATGACAAGTTTTGGTAGGGTCTCAATTTACAGACTTTGCAAACAGACCTTCATTTGAGTCACAGTGTTTCTCCCCTTGGATAAACAGCTTGATATCTGTATTGTCCTGTTTGTTTAGTCAGTTGATTTTTAAAAATGGGTTTTGTCAAGGCAAATAATACATTAGGTACCTTGTAAAGCACCTAGAAACAACTTTCTTAGTTAAGGATGGGTTCTTGCCTTGTTTTCTGCTGCTGGCAGTCTCAGAAGAAGCTTGGGTCAAGGTACTGTAGGTCAGGGACTTCTGTTCTGACTCAATGTACATACTTTTACAATATTCCCTGTTTATTGAATTACTTCTTTTTGTCTTCATATCATCATGTTTTTTTAGCACCTTCTTAACTGGAGACTGTTTTGAGGGGCAGGAGCTGCAAAGAAACTGGCAGCAGCATTAAGATCTAACCTCAGAACAAACATCCCTTTTCATTGTAATTGACCACAACTTGCTCACATCTGCAAACCTTGACTTCATTCATGAAAAAAATAAATGCTTTAACTAAAACCTCCTATCACTGAAAGCCCCTCTCTGCACAGACCCCAGCCAAGACATGAATAGTCTCTCTGATACTTCCCTATGTCTGAATATAATTTAATGGAAAATTAAATATGAGAGTGGAATTTCCAAGTGACTCTGAGGTGAATGATAAGTCTTTTCTCTGCTCCCCAGTACATTCAGTGTTCATAGTACTGAATTTGGCAGAGCTGCTCGGTTTGCTCATTTCCTTTACTCTGAGCCAAGATTCCCAGTAGTGTCAGGACAATTTTAGAAGCAAGATGCACTCAACTGAACTTCATCTATGAAGAGATGAACAGGTGCTTATAGCTGAGTTGTCAAGTCCATATATTACCTTGATGGGATTTTTCTGTCTGAAATAGAGCCATTTTTGAATATGGACTTTTGGCCAGCCCTCAGATTTCAGGAAGCCATCTACTCCTGAACTGATTCATTCTGGTAAAAAGAAAAATGCAGAGAAGTTAGAAAGAAGATCTGCAGTGTGCAGAGTAATTTTCAGGGGCGGAGTAGTGGTGGTGCCTTTTGCTGGGGTTGGACCAGCTGCAGGCCCTGTTGTCACATTGTCAGATTTAAAGACATTTTCCTCCTGAGGACACTGAGCAGTATCGAACATGGCTCCATAGGCCTGGGCCAGGTCCCAACACATTGCAGTGATTTGGGTCTTCTGTGGGGTGCCAGGGTGATAAGACACTTAAAAAAATATTTTGCTACTTTTCTGGATTCTGCACATATTCAGGGGTGAGGTGCAAACACGTTGGAGGTGCCCACTGCCCTAGGGACATGCTCATACAATCCCACTCACCCCACCACTCTGAACTATCCAGCTTTTGGACAGATCTCTGAGTAATGTTCTTAATTACTTGACCTTAAAGAAGGTGTGAACCATATGCAACAACATGCTAGCTCCTAGCAAAAAGACTGGTTTGGTTTCAAGGGTAGACACAGAAAATTAAAAATCTTTTAAAAATCTCAACTACTGTAATCAGCCTGGAGGAGAAGGAAGGAATAAAGAAGGGGAGAAAAAAACTGGAAGGTGTTTCCCCTGTATGTTGTTCCTCTGTGAAAAAGGAGAAAAAGCCAAAAGTGTGATTTTCAGTTGTTCCCAGTAGAGGAATCCCAAAACACAGAGGTGCCTGCAATACTGACTACATCCACCAGGCTGACGCCCCGACCGGGAACACTGTCACGTCATAAACCCATCCTACGAAATACACCACAGGAACACGGTACTACAAGTGAAACACTACCAGTATAACCAAGACAAAACATCACAAATATGGGGGCAAATAAGTCCACATTGTAACTATCAACTATTGATAAACTAATAAAATAAAGATTAATAAAAATTTTCTCTTAACACACTCTGGTCAGATCTGTCCTTATCTCAACCCCTGGTTCCCCTGTTCAGGTGCCAATGAAGGACTGCCATGGTTTTAAGCCCAGCTGGAGATGAAACACCACCCCAGCTTCTCACTCAACTCCTCTCTCCCTGGTGGAATGGGGAGGAGAACTGAAGTAAAACTTGTATGTTGAGACAAGAACAGTTTAATAATCGAAAATAAAGTAAAATACAACAATAAGGGTAAATAATGATAATAAAAAGGAAACAAACCACTGATGCACAATACAATTGCTCACCACTCACTGACCAGTGCTAGACCTCCCTCCCTAAACCCAGACTGGTTTTTTTTGTGCAGCTCCTCACTGGCAGAGCATGACACAAGGAAAAACAAAAGTCCTTGACTTAGAATAAAGTGATTTAGCCAAAAAACACTTCAGTGTGCTATTAACGCCTCTCTCATTCTGAATCCAAAACAGCACTGTAACAGCTCTGAGAAGAAATTAACTGTATTCTAGCTGAAACCAGGACACTGAGGTGAAATAGTTGTTGAGCAATATCCAGAATGCTTTCTGCCATAATGATACCCTCTCTCAAGCCTGGTAAGTCAATAGATTTTAACTTCTCTGTGCTTTGCTGCATTGCATGACTTCAAATTATATTTCAGGGAAGAACTAGAGCTGGTGCATCCACCAGTGTAAAGAAGTGATAAAGGAAGGTTCTGAGGAATCATGAAGGAGCTGTAGGCTAGGGGGGTTCTACAAGGAGGAATGCATGGACACCTTGACACACAATCAGTGAGTTTAGCCTACTGATTCTGAAGTTTACAACCTGCAAGGCTGAAGATGTGTCCATTAACACACTCCAACTGAATTGGAAGCATCAGAAACACCATACCTCTGTCCAGATCAGCAAAGGCATAAATCAACTTGAACCTGGCTGGAGCATCTGAATGGGTGCCCATACTGCTGAGTAGTGGTTTGCAATAGGAGTAGGTCTGTGGGGTGAAGCAGTTGGCACTGGGGATCCCACGTCCACACTATCCAGGGTGGGGGCATGGAGGGGAATGGAGGAGGATACTAATGCTATTAGCGCTTGGAGCCCACTGGATATGACCCAGAAGCCTGTCTTCTGTTTTAATTTAATCTGAAAGCAAGCCAGTTTGTGTACCCTGAGACAACTCCACAAAGCAAACAAAAATAGGATTGATAGGTTGACTGACTTTAAAAACATCTTCTGAGTGTAATACCCTCTCCATTTCTAACAATATACAACAATACTGCTGAGTGGAAATCATTCCTGTGGGCAGGAAAATTTGGTTAAGAGGAGAACTAATACTCATGGGAAAAAAAGCAGTACTTGTTCCAGAGTTCTCTGTCTAGGATGTTGAAGTATTTCTCACACAGCTGTTAACAATTTGTAAAATACCACAGACCCACAACTCCAGCAAATGCTGATCACTGTGCCTGGGTCTCTTGTCTCTGGCACCACAGACCTCTGATTCTGCTGTGAGTCCTGGGGTGATGCTGCACAGCCAGTAACATAAGCCTGTTTCTATTTCCTCGGATCATTAATCACTCAGGATTTCACTGGTGCTTAATGGCGTTACTTTAGGCTCTCTTATAAAGACTATAAGATTTCTTGTACTTGGATCCCTTCTGCCTTTCTAAGGCACTTACATTCTCTTTTTCTAGGAATAGCCTTGATGATAAAATGAGTCACCTAACCCTCTGCCAACAGTGAACATGATGACTGACGCTTAAATGGCACCTTTCATGCTAGGAATGTTTAAACCTATGTGTGGAATCCTTCCCTGGCGGCTGGCTGTGCTGTCAATACGATGCCAGAGCCTTTCTACACACCCAGAGCAGAAGGTTTCACTGTGAGGATTCAGCACCCTTCGTTACTGCCTTGGAAAGGATCGGTGTGTGAGGCTCTGACCTGGCTGGCAGGCATAAGTATTACATAGGGAGTTATGGTGCTCCTATGCCATGTTGCAGGGAACAGCAAAGGAAGGGATCTGTGCAAGTCCTCTGGTGAGGGTCCTGCAGCCATGTCACAGGCACCTCTCTTCATCCCTCCTAATGTCCCAGCAGCTCCATCCTTAGCACACCAGTGCTCTCCTGAGTGCTGCAGAGATCCAGGCAGTTGAGCACAAAAAGGTAAGTGACATGAGCTTTATGTTTATTCTGTTCCTATTGGTTTAACATAAGTAAGACTTGACTGTGTGCCTTAGAAGCATGAATTACTTTCTCAGGAATGTGGTGCCTAGCAGCACTAATGTCAGAAAGAAGACTAAGTATTTAATATTGGTAGTTTATGGAGCACTCTTCATGGACAGAATCACAACACAAAACCATCTGAGGAGCAAACAGCTCAGCTGTTCCTTCAGCCAGCCTTCCAAATACATCTTCAGCTTCTCTACCACAAAGTACCTGATTCAGAGAAACCTGTAAACTCTACAGAAAAGGAATTAGAAAAGTAAAACTGAACTTCATTTTTTCTTTTATGAAACTTGAACTTCTGCAGGGCAGATACATAAGTTCTTACAAGAAAATATTGCAAATATCAAATAAAAATACACTTTAGTTACAAGGGAAGTCAGTGTTTCTATAGCCAGAAGCAAGCAAGTGGGAGATTGAATAGAATGGTGTCATTCAGTGTTGACGGGAGTCCCGGTCTTTTGAGAGCATGTGCACATCTGTCCAGCGACATCAGTAGTTTTCTATTTAAAGTCAAGCATTGGTTCACTGAACCTGACTCAGTAGATAACCGCAGCTTGTTTCATGAAACTGGAAAATTAATCGGTGTGAAATGTATTGGAAAACAGGACAGTTCTTCGTATGCCTCAGCAGCTTCCTTATTAGGTAAAACAAGCTTTTGATTGTTCTCCCAGGGTGTACAATACCTCAATATACTGCAAAATAGGCTGTTAGAAAATGAGCCAGCATGACTTGCATACCTCAGTGACCACTTTTGTGAAAAATGCAAATGAATATTTTGAATCCAAGGTCAAAGTCTAATCATTGAAATGGCAAAGGCTCAGTCACTGACTAACTTACTTTTCCCCTACATCAACAGCCTGGAAAGCCTAGGCTGACTGGGACCCAGTGGGGTTTGCAGAGGGCAGGGACCACTGGTTGCCTCCATGATGACTTCCCTAGAAAGCTACAGTGCAAATTCTTCCCAGCAGATGCAAAAGAAACCAGCATGGGATCAAAATCTTCCTATGGAAAAGGAAAGCACCACACATTAAAATAGAAGGATTAGAAGCTCATAAAACAAAAGGGTGGCTTAGGGTTCCAGGTGTATCATGTTGCAAATGGTCTTTTACGGTTGGCTCTACTCCTTGGAACCACTGAATCATTTCCTACTCGGACACATTTGGAAATGTCATCTCTTCCAATTCAATTCTATCTAGTTGCATCAACTGAAAATTCAGAGTGGCTCAGTGACAAAGTGTGGTAAAGACAGTTGTGTAGAAGAATATAAATTAATTAATTATCCCAGCAGAATTAAGCTCATTTAAATAGCACCACCCCCTACCCTGAACAAAGCTAGAATAAAAATTAAAAGCCAGATCCTTTAGCAGGAAGAAAGTGCTTCTTTTTCAGTCTACATTATTTTTCAGCAAGTAATGATAATAACATCCATAATATTAGGATGCAGGAGATCAGGATGCTCTCTGCCTCTGTCCCTGAGGAATGAGGTGATAAGAAATTATGTTGACTTAACCATATGTCCAGAAAGATTAATTTTGATTCTGTAGTCTTGGTATCAGCTGCTACCTCAAAGGAGATGAGTGTGATGGTGATGTTTCTAGGCTACTGATCACTTGCTATCCCTGATGTGAAAAATGATGAGACCCCTTATTTTTTGTGTCTCCAGACTGCAGACTACTGCCAGGAGAGAATTATAAGGGATGGTGAGACTGCTTTAAATGCATCTTTTCATCTGTTCTAGACACAGATTCCCTAGCCCAAGATGTTATTTGATGGCATGTGTTCATTCAAGTAATAGCTGGGATGAGGTTAAATCAACACCATGTGGTGCATACCACAGCAAAATCCCTGTGCAAGCTGGCAGACCCTCTATGGCCAGCAGCACCTGCACAGGCATCAGATCTTCTGAGCCTCAGCTCTCAACTTATGAGTCCATGTTATGTGGGTAATATACAAAACGATATCCTTGATTATTTTGGAGTGCAGACGAGTCATTTTTAAAACCCTGTCAGCCCCCGTGGTTTACGCCCTCCCTGGGGCAGCGCTGCATGCCTGCTCACACCAGGCAAGCCCTCCAGGGTGCTCCCAGGCCAACCCAGCAGCTGGTGGATGGGCTTTTTGTGTGGGCAAGCAGCTGGCCTGGCACCTCCTGCCTGCTCCCCTTCCCCACAAGCAGCAGCCAGAGCAGCTGGACAGTGGCAGATGCTGCTGTGCCATGGAATGGATAGAAGCTTCTTGTTGAACACTTGCCCCAGTGACTGGGATTTTTAGTGGCTGGTTAACGGCACTAGTACAGACTAATGGAAAAAACAACTTAATACAAAAGAGTTGCAATAATCTCCAAGTGAATGATTTCTAGTGTTTTGTTAATATTTTTAAATAAATCCAACACCGTGTTTCTAGAAGATGTCTGCATTGTGAATGGACTGTTTCACTGTACAAAGGGTTTCACTCCCCTGATGTCTGTCTGCAGGGGAGTGGAAAGAACTTAGCCACAAAGCAGCACCCATTAACACATAATTTCTGACATGATATTTATACCCTAACCATATTGTGTTTGCAGACATTCATTTGTAAAGATTTTCTTTTTCTCTTCCTGAAAAAATTGCATTTTTATGAGTAAAACAATCAGTGAAGGTGGCCACAGTGCCACTATCCCCTTTAAACCATCAAAAATAGAAAATAATCTGAAATTCTATGGAGCACAGCTCATTCCTGGTTGCTATCTATTATTCATATGCATTGTCAATAGTTCATCAGTTCTAGTCTGTTTTCCCATGTCAAAAATCTTGTTTTTCATGACTACAGCCATGCAGCAGAAAAAACAGTGTGATTAATGACCTCAATACAATGAAAATAACCCATTTAAAATTATCTGTTTGCATACAGTCTAGCAGTTGAAAACTTCACATCCCATTTCTGCAAAAAACCCCCAACCCAACAACATTTCAGGGAAATGAAATTTATTTTCAAACAGAAATTAATTCCTTCTCACTGTTTTGAGTGAGGTAGTCGAATTCGGATGAGTTTGTAAACAGCCTGCAAAAAAGGAAAAATTGCACTTTTCTGATAACATATCCCTCTTCATAAAAATTGTAGCCAGTCCTACCTAACCAGGAGCTGTTTGTGAGCATTTCGCAAAGTGATGAATGGTGTCTCAGCATTTCCTTCTCTCTTTCTGATGATCTGTTATAATGACAGCAGCTTTTATCATATCTCTATTTGTGAGGGCCCCTTGCTTTCTTCCTTCTTTTACTACAAAAGCTCTCAAAGGAAGCCTTTGTGTGTCAGGAGAAGCCAAATTAACATAATATGCAGCATCTATAAATAGTTGCTTCAAATTAGGCTTCTACAAAACCTTGAAGCAATATTTCTTTAGGTTTTTTTTTCCTATTGCTGCTAAAAGATACGATCTCATTTCACATTTTTTCCTTTATAAAACATTAATTTTGTTGTTCTGATTTTGTCTATTTTTCAATGTTTTTATACACCCACAGGTAAAAGATGGACAGTTCCTGGTTTCTGTATTTTGAATTTGTGCAAAAAAGACTTTGTTAGAAATACGATGTGTGGTACTGGCAAATTAATTACCAAGGACAATGCAAAATTATCTGTCCAAAAGACAAATACTGTTAAACATGGATTTTTCATAAGCTGTGCTCCTAAATTTTTTTCAAGCCTTTTGAGAATTGCTTCCAGATGCAAAAAAATTCTCATAAACTGAGAAGCATTAAGACAAGGCTAATGAAATCAATGTCTGGTATGAGGATCATGAGAAAATGTTAGTCACTATTTGCACACTGTAAGGATCAAGTCGTGAAATTATCAGATATCCAATGCAAATGAAGTAATGGAATTATTTATTTTTTTTCACGTAATTCCCAACCAAAGTGCCAAATTCAATACCATGTGACAAGGAAGTTCTAGAGGAATTGAGAAGAAGAAAAAACCCTTAGGTTTTTTTAGCAAGACAGTCCAGAGATAACCAGTAACATGGAGATTGCACAGTGCTGAGGGTTTACTCTAAGGCTGCATCCCCCTCTCCTTCTGGGTTTTCCCCCTCAAACATGTTTGGCAAGAGGTATTGAGACTACCTTATTGAGCACACATGGTGGTTACGATCTTAAATGTCTCAGGCATTGCCCAGGCTTCACTCTGGAGGCAAAGACCCAGTGCCACCTGGTACATGTTGGGATGGGGGGTGCGTGCATCAGCCCTGGGGCCCCTTCCCCACATCTCTCTTGCCTGCAGGACAGTCTGGCACAAACATCGAGTCCCAGAACATGAGCACGACTGTGAGATCTGTAGAAAACCATTGATACCGCTGGTTGATTGAGGGTAGTTGCCACTGAGTTGTTAGCACTGTGAACGTCAGTGGCAGCCAGGAAGGAGGCAGAGGTTCCAGCTGTGCCAGACAGGAGCAATCTGGCATGGGTGCCTCCCACCATCTGCTGCTGTGGGATGGAGGAGGCTCAGGACTTTGCTCCAAGAGAGGCTGGGCTCTCCTGCCTGATTCTTATTTGTTCAGGGCTTTCTTCTGTGGAACAAGGGGTGCAAAATGGCTTAAAAATTATCCCTGTGAACTATACAGTTTCTTTTCCACAAAAGTTGCTTACTAATTGTTGATATTATCTAACACAGCTTTTCAAAACCTGCATAGGAACACACCAGTTCTTCAAAAATACTTGGTCTTTTTTTTTTTCTTTCTGGTTTCTTTAACACTCAGGAGCTTTCTTTTTATTTTTTCCCCTCAGCAATTTTAAGGACTAATAATTTAGTTTTTAAAGGAAAAGCTTGGCTTTTCAGAATCTAATTACCCCAGTGACTGAGCAGTGGGGGAAACACTAAATGACACAAGACACCTAATTAAATCACAGACATCCTTCAGTTTCTTGAGTGTTTTTCCTGAGAATATTTTCCTGATCTCCAAAGCGGCTAACATTTTAATCCTCGGCAGGGAAAGGCAACCACCCCTTATCTAATCTAATTTAATCTAATTTAGGGTTTGCAATGAAGCTAACTCACAACCAAACCGTTTGCTTTTTAATTCCATGGCAGTATAATCCATTTCTATATCCTGGACAAATTATTTATCCCAGCTCATGTATAAATATAAAGGTTATTTACATAGAGCTTAGACTATAGTATTAAACAGCTACTCAAAGAATGTCTGTTTTGTTCTAATTAAGAACAGCATGTGCATTGAAGAAATATGATGAAAACTATTATTTCAAACTAATAGGGCTCCTCAATAAATACTTTTTGAGAAAAGGCAATAGCTGAATAATCATAAAACAAGCTCTTTGTATAGCCAAGCTCACTATGCTTCTGAGACAGCACCATCTACATTAATTACTAGTTCCCCTTCCCCATAACAGTCACTTCTTCAGGAGGAATTTACAAAACTAAAATAGCTCTTCTTGAATAACTGGATGTTTTGCATGATGGAAATTCTTTTAACACTTCCACTTCTGCAACCCAATACAATAACTCAAATGCAACAGACAAAACTTCTTAAACAGGTTCACGGGAGAGGCTTAGGAGCAGCCTTCTTGCCCTGCTTTAATGTGACTGTCATTTTCCAGGAACTGCAGTGAGTCTTTTTTTTTTTTTTTTTGTACAGCTTAAGAGGTTTTTTAATACTGTTGCCAGCCTTTTATTTAAAGGAGTTTAGCTCCTCTTTGTTCAGTAAGATATTCCAGCTGGACTGCCTACCGCCCAGGAAGGTCTCCTGCATGGGGGCTGTGTCTGTACTCACCATGATTTGTGGCTCTCAGCGTTCTTTGTGCCCAGGCCCATGAGCCTGTTCAGGGGCTTTATCTGCTGTAATCACCTTGCATATTTATGTCTCAGTACATTAAAACCTGTGGCAGCTTCTTTTCTTGCAGAAGCATGCTTAGCCTGACAGAATATGAGTTGTACAGACATGTAGATGTGCCACTGAGGGACATGGTTTAGTGATGGACTTGGCAGTGCTGGGTTAAGAGTTGGGCTCTACGACCTTACAGGTCTTCCAGCTTAAATGATCCTATGATTCACTGACTTAAACCTAGACTTCCATTAATTATTTTCTTGTGAATGTAAATAAAAAATCAGCCCAATATTCTTTCCAAGTCTCTTATAACCTTGAGGAGAATTTCGGGTTGAACTCCCAAAGTGGGTGCACACTTTGTGACCATTTTAATATGAACAGCACAAGCCAGAACCCTGGTGGTGCTCTGCACACCAGTGCCATCCAGTCAGGGTACCATCACAGATGATGGATGTGTTATTTTGGTGTATGCAGGATTTCTCTGAGTCATTCCTACTTCTGCTCTCTGGGGAATTTAACAGTAAAACCACCTTTGATTTCTGCGGTAAGTTCTTGAAAAATTCCACCTGTTATGTGGTGAGTGTGGCAGACACCTTCTATATGAAAAGGATAGGGGAAAGAAAGGCTAATATTGGCTCTAAATTCAGGAGAAATTGAAGGAGGTAGTGCGAATATAGCAGGGTGTCCACAGATAAGATAACTCATGTCAATAAGGCCATGAGAACATGCACTGTACCAAGTCTCTAAATTCTTTTTCAAACATAATTAAATATGCAACTGTAATTAAACCCTATATCTATCAAGCTTAGTCCATGTCAAAATACGACTTGATTCAACCTTGTGTCTCCAGTAGAAGTTGTGTGCCAGACTATGTAAGAAATACTCATTCAAAAGCTTGCCAGCATCTCATAAAATAGTATGTCTGAATAAATGAAACAGTCTGTGTTTTCAGATGAGGAGAAGAACGCTTTTAATTCCCCCAAATATCTTTCAGGAGAGGAGGGCTTTACCTCACCTGTAGCTGAAACATCCTCTCTGGTATCTTTTTATGCACATGATAATAAATCTCAGCTTAAATATGTTCACTTTTGGATGAGATAAATTTCTCCCCAGAAGTGAGTATCTTTCCTTTAAGTATAAATGGAACCAGAGTGAACAGTTCAGGTATGGATGTATATATTTCATATGACTCTATCTGATAATATGAAACCCAGCCATGATGCACCATCTGTGTCCTATAAAAGTAAACTTCTGTGTCTTTGTTTTTTAATGATCTTTTAAATAAGTAGATGTAATGAAGCTGATACTTTCCATGAAAAATGAATCATTTCAGCTTCTTTTTAAAACCAGAAGCCCTTATAAGGTTTTGTACCTATAACTGGCAAAACCAGCTTGTTTGTATATAGTTGATTAATTTTGCATCCTGTCTAGGTAAACATAGTATCTGTAGGTTATTTAGAAACAAATTGTGAATGAGGAGGTAAGTTTACATTTCATAATTTACTTAATTTTCTAAAAATGTTCTTTTAAATAAAAGAGAACTCAGGAGTCTAACCCAAATTTCCAAATTTTATACAGTTTTACCCTTATGATTACAGAATAGATCAGTACAAAGGGGAAGTTCTGTCACTTTTTCTATTATGTTACCTGAACCTGGGAGTGCAGATGCAATAGTCTACAGAAAATAATGCCTGTTTGCTATAACCAGGAAAAAAGGCCCAAGAAAGATCTGACCTTTATGTGTCCACCACAGAACTCCTTCAGTGTTTATTCACCCAGAGCCTGGGGGAAAACACGGCTCCCTTCCCTGCTGTCTCCTCCAACAGCTGCTGCAGTTTGTAATCAGGATGATGCCTTGTGTGGGGTAAATGACAGTGCAGCTCAAAGCACTGCCACTCATGTCACATCCAGATTAGGACCTCAGCCAACTGGTATCCAGGGCATGGGTTCCTAGGAGCTCTACCAATGCTATTCTCCATGGTCTGCTCACATCTTCCCGGCCCACACCTTCTTCCCAGTTTCCTACAGAACATCTGGCAACACCTTCTCATCATGCATTGGGAGTGCACTCACGTCATCATGCATTCTTGCTTTTGTTTAGACTGAAATATTTTTGTGTTTCTTAAAAATGGCCTGCACTCTGCTTGTGAGTCTAGATAAAATATATGCTCAATAAATGTAAAATGTCAGTAAATGGTAATACAGTATTTATAACTAGGCCAGTCATTAAAGACCAAACATTGAGTTACAGTACTGTGTTGCAGCTTTACGAATTATATGGTGTCTGAACAAAGAAATCAATATGTCACAATTTTGAATTACTTGACATCTTTTAATTTCCAGAGATCATCTTGCTTCAGATTTTGACATGCATCACTGGGCCAGACAGGAAACGGGCCCCATGACGGCACTGGTTCCTGTCTTTTAGGGCTCAGTAGGCTACATGCAAATATCCCATACAGCAGATCTTTCACATACCTGCCACTATACATTATTCATCCTCAGATAGATGCTAATATGCCTCAGAAATGAAAACATGCAATTCAGCACTGAAAATCTGGTTCACTGTGGTTGAGAAAGGGTGCTAGTCCAACTCCTCCAATGTGGACTGAATTTGTGGTCTCAGTCTCATCCCCAGTGAAAAGATTGTTGGTCGTTGGGGTATTTTTTCCCAAAAGTTATTGCACCATACACATTACTAAAGACTGAGTCACACAAGAAGGAAAAAGGTGGTGCACAGGCTGAAGCACTCTCTCCTTGAGGAAGATCCAGATAGTGTGGTTTGGAGCAGTGCTGCTGTGTCTCCTTGCTGCTCCCTGTGGTACTCTCTGGTCAGCTGTCAGCAGGGGGCTCATTCAGTTGACCATACATGACCACACCCAACAGTTATCAAAAACAATTCACATATTGCTTACTTGTTAAATTCTCAGTTTGCTCTTAAGCACAGCCAAGCTGAGCCTGAGTGCATCTGGGAAGCCTGAATAAATTTTCTCCAGCTGCAGGTTCCAAGTGATGATTCCTTGCTTTAGAATTGACTTTTACACACACTCAGCTATTCGGTCAAATGCATACTCATGCAATATGCAAACACTACATTAAAGGAGAAGGATTTTAAATGCTGGTATTTAAAATGCACATCTCCCCAGCACATGATAACGGTACTTTAAGCATCAGCATTCCCCTCAGCTGAAAATGCCTCATCCTCCCTCCCCTCTGCCCTTAGGGTTCATGCTCCATATATTTTGCATGCTATCCTGTCCCCCACACTGAGCCCCTGTGCTCCCCCATGAACCTCCTCACTGCCCAGAGCCTCCATCCTCCTCTCCTTGCTCCTGCTCTCCCTTTTGGGTCCTCCTCCCAAACACTGATACATTTTTAGATTTCTTCAGAACTACTGGTGAGGCCAAGGCTGTTCAACAAAGAAGACTCAGAAATGGTGTATACAAACCATATATTTATAAGCTTAGTCTGTTTAGATAGACTTGTTAACTGTAGGGCATGTCCAAATAAGTAGTATGGGTGTTAAACATCTCAAGGTTAAAAATGGGGTTGTTCAATCTGTAAGAAGAAAATGACCATGTGCTGCAGAAAGTCTCACCTGGGAGCTAGGTACTGAATGCTTGTTCTGAAAATAATGCTAAACATAAGAGTTGTTATTGATCCCTTCTGTTCAGATGACACTCACTCTTCCTAGGCTACATTTGGTTTTCCCCTCTGCTAGACCTTATTTCTTTCCTGCCAGGCTGTCAAAAGCACTGGATATAATAAACTAAAATGTGCCTTCTCTGGGAGTACAGTAATTGAGAAGGAGACAAATAGGTAAGTGGCTATCTGAGGACCATAGGAGAGATTCTGGCTTACCCAGCAGACAGATTTTGTGGGAATGGCAGTATATTTTCAGAGCCTAACAAAAGTGAGCCAGGACTACAATACGATCTCAGCAAGGCCTGTCACTGAGGTGTGGGATAGCAGCATATTTACTGAAGTCCGGTACCTAGCACTGCATGTTTAGAGGAGAGAGACGGAGAGAGAGAGAGAGCTGAGCCCAATCGATGATGATCTGCCATGAGAAGGAAAATGTACTAACTCTCTCCCTTGGCCTCTGCCTGCCACCTCCCACATCCCCTGGCCATGGCACAGGCCTTCCAAGGCTTCTCACTTTCTCCCCATGCCAGAGAGGGGCTGTGCTGCTCTGCAGCTGTCCAGAACAGCCCCAATCCATCTGCCCCACTGCCAGTCCCCTCCCCAGCAGGACAGCAATGCTCACGTGCTGGCCGAGATGGCTCTCTTATATGTTGGCATGAATCCCATCCTGTTTTGGCTCATTTTGGACTCTGGTCTACAACCAGCATCACTCAGACAGAAAACTACTTCAGAATGGAGAAAAAAAGACATTTGAGAGAACTCTGGTTTACAACAAGCCTTCCCAAATGCCTGTATATCTTGCTAGCTCTTAAAGTACTCCGGATTTATTTCTGTTTGGAGGTAAAGGTTTTCAGTTCCAGTTTATAAATGGTTCAAGATGTTACTAGACAAACAGAAATAAAGAATTATGTAGTTTTTCCCCCCCTTGCTTTCACTGATGATTCTGAAACAGGAAGCCACCCTAATGCTAAGAGGTATATTTTTTTGTATGTTTTATTTTCCTATACTATTTCTCTTCCCAGGATGTTCTGAAGGTTCAGTGACTGTCTTGCTTTTCCTCATCGCTGCATGGATATGCCCCCTGTCCTATGTAAACACTGTTTTTTTACTGCAGAGACACATTCAGCTTTCAGAGGACTTTGGCAGGTGCCTCACCTGAAGCTCAAGACTGGCCCCACATTAACACGGCCTTAAAGCTGCAACTGAGTTAAGGGACCTTGTTGATCCCTGACTCTCAAGCACCCTCATGATCCCTTTCCTACACAGCCCCATGATTTATAGGACATGGTTTCTCCTCCAGGTGATGTCCTTTTCACAGCAGGGTATCCCACAGTCACAAGCCTTGTCTTGCTGACCCCACTGTTTACCCCCACACCCCTCACCTGCACCCCTTTGGCGCCCCCCTTGCACCACAGCCTTACCAGCATTAACTTCACAGCTGCAAATTGCCTAAGAAGTACCTGATGATAGAAGAAGGAAAATCTGAGATTTGCAGCTGCTATGTTTCTATGGAGCATTCAACAGTTTTTACTGAAGAAGAGACTGTGAGAATCAGTATTATGTAAGAATATGTTTAGGCTGCAATCTGGGCAGTTATATTTTTAAATCTATTTAAAGAGGTTAATGGCTTTTTCCCAGTTTAAAGACAGAGGTCCTGTCTTTCTTCCTCGAAACCCCTCAAATCCATGAGTTCATGGTTCTCTGTACCATGTTTGTTGTATTCTTCCACACCAATGAAATAGTCTATCCCCATACATTGGCATATGGTTGTTCCTCATTTTTTTCTTTTACTGTACTCTGTGAATTTCAACAAAGGAAATGCAGCAATGCAGGAAAAAAAAAATAGGAAAAAAAAAAAGGAAAAAAAAAGCTCTAGCTTTTTCAGTGCACTGTAATCCCAAAAAGACATTTGGAGCTGAACTGTCAGGCCACCCTCCCAGATCAAACTCAATGGATGATATTCCCATCCCAAGATTAGGCCTTCATACACCTGTTCCTTCTTTTTCCTTCTTCCAAATGATCCCTGCTATTTTATAAGCACACTTCAACAAACATGTGATCCCAAATCAGGTTTTTCTACAGATGGGCAGCTAGACACACTGTGTCACACTCAGTGATGGAAAGAAACATTTAGTTTGACTTAATTACCTCAACCATCAACCATAGTACCCAATGAGAATCCTTATATTATGTGACATCCCTGGAGGCATATTCCCCCTTCAGCCATGCAGGCATTTTAAAAGCCTCTGGGAGCGGTACAGTCAGTCTGCACGCTGATCTATGACGAGTAAATGTTGCTCCAACAGTTTTTGTCAGTGCTAATTTACTTGCTTTGTTTGTTTGCTTGAGGTTTTAATAATAGTATTAAAAGTCTTTGCTCCTGATGTATTTGACATTGTGCCATTGGTCCATTAGGATTTGGTTGAGTGTTGTGCATTATTTTTAATTTGCATTCACAGTATGCTCTGTAATAACTCCCACTGAATTTTAGCAATGGATGCTGTGAATTTGTATTAACAGCAGCGCTGTTTTGTGCAACTGTAGTAAAGTTATTTGCAAAATACTTAGTGCATCATCTCCTTTGGTGAAGGAGATCAGAGTTTCCAAATAACAACAGAGACTTGTCTTAGCAAATTGTTCCTGGGCTAATTGTAATGGAAGGATTCAGCTTGGATGGAAATCATTGGCACAAGCTGCTGTTGATGCCAGAAGTTTACATGGTTTCAAAAAGCAATTAGACACAATTATGGAAGAAAAATCCATGAAAGGCAACTAACCACACAGCTAGCTCTAGTTCAGAAATTCCCCTGAGCCATTGATTGCTGGAAGATGAGAAAGGGTCCCAGGGATGGATCACTGCACAGTTCTTCCCTATGATTCTTCTGCTGGGCACTGCCTGAAGAACATGCTGTTCTAGTCTGACCCAATATGGCCTTTCTCATAGTGCCATGTTAAGATGTCGTGCTGAGAGCCTTTAGGAAGAAAAGAGAACAGGGGGAAAAAACTATCTTCCTTCAGGATAACAACTTTCAAGTTTTTCAGTTTCTGCATTAAAATCCTGCTTTCTATCTAATTGTATTTCAGATCCTCTTGCCCCATCAGCTTCCTTTGGAAAAGCATACACACTGAACTGCACTACAGTCATGGGCACATGTCTGTGGTGCCCTTAATTGGATGAAGGCTTGCACAGTGGCTGGCAGTAGAGCACTCATTTTCAGTAGCTACTGGCCTGAAGTCTGCTTGTGCTACAAGAAGCATTTTTGGCAATGAGTATTTATCTGCCATTGGGCTGGATCATCATTGCTAAAGAGGAGAAGCTGGTTTCTCAGTTAAACTAAATAAAGGAATCTGGTGAAGCACACACAATATATTCCTCTGACAAATACACAAACATAGCTTACAACAGTGAAAAATCATTAATTTTGAGCAAGAGGGAAGTCCTACTGCTGATTAGAGCAGGGAGCTAATAACACCAGGTCCTGGGTTCAATCACCATGCAGGCCATTCACTCAAGAGTTGGACTCGATGATCCTTGTGAGTCCCTTCCTACTCAGAATATTCTCTGATTCTGTAAGTAGGACATCTTATGAGATGCTCAGAGTCTTGAAGATTTCTCCATGTGCCCTGATTTTTCTTCACCTTGGCCTTCTCCAGAGAGTGAATGGTGCCTGACTGGATGAATCATCATTGGCACACTTGATGAACATCTCAAAACAATGGTACATGTAACTGCTTTTAAACACCTAATACTTTAGCTAGGTTTATGTAGATCTCAACAGACTGTTTGCTGGCTGAATTTAGTTTTTAAATTAGTTTTTTAGTAAAGCCTAACTTTTAACTTACAGGACACAAAATTCTGTCCCGAAAAAATAGAGAAAAAACATTAAGGCAAGAAAAAAGCATAGCTGCAACAGCCACACAAGGTGATTATTGGGTTTGGAGTTGACTTTTTTTAATTTTAATGGGGTACAGGAATGCACTGCTTTTTGTAATTTTTCTTTAGCAAAATGTTTGGTGCAATTTGATGTCCTGGAGGCTGTCAGACAGCACCTTAGTTCTTGCTGTTTATCATTATGTAAAACCATGTTGCCCAAAACCGTGGGTGGAAATAAATGAAGAAGTTGTGAAACGCAATGAACCAATGACTTTCTCCCAGTTTGAAACACATATGTTACAGTTTTGTGAATTTGCTGGATTTTTTTTTTGCTAAAAGCACTCACATTGATGACTACACTAAAAATACCAAAATAGTTGTCTCGCACCAACACCTCACTCTGGGGACTCTCATGCTTTGCCAGAATGTGGGACTCCAGTTTCACTGAATATCTTTAGTACCTTTCTCTTCTTCCTAATTGCAATAGTCATCTCTCCTCCTATTTGCAATAACTAATATCCCTATGACAGCCATTGCTTAGATGAGAAGGCAGCACTAGAAAAGCATTTAATGAACATTAATTGCTCCTTAATATGATTTAGCTGCTGGAAATAAGAAGGCTAAGCTGGTTCCATGTGACCAGCAGCCCTACAGGCACCTCCACCAGACTCCTTTCGAGATGCAATCCTGCCAACCTGGGGGGCAGCAGCCTTTCATAGATAATACCCAAGGCTGCATTTTGCTTTTCCAAATTAGCAGCTAAGTAGGGCTGTAGGAGCTCAGTAACAAAGTCATGATGACACCACCTGGCTGATTAGTGATCTCTTCCTTCTGTTCAAGCCAGAAATTATCAATTCCTGCTGACTTCAGAAACTAATGGGAATCAGAGGATGGGGGATGCTGCCAAGATGCAGCAGCTTCCAGCTGTGAGGAGGAAGAGGAGATGGGACACAGACTCCATATACACTGTTTAGCCTCTGTCTTCTCCTATGTGGCATCTTTGGCACCTGTGCCTTTACCATTTTGACCCTCTACGTTACATTACCTGACACCATCATTTCTAACATGGCAACACCATGTAAGAGAAACTTGGACTTTTAAATGCAGCATTTGTAAATTTGAATTCTGATTCACCATTGATTCTCATCTCACTCTTTAGTAGGGTCACTTAACCTTTCTACTAAGCTGCTGTGCCAGGAAATTAAGGCTGGTAACATTAAAAGATATTGTGACAATCAATCAATAGATGTTTGTATTGTTAGTAAACAACAAGCACCAAGTGCCAAGTCTAATTTAAACACATATGGTTTATAATCTTCCCATTTTCTTTGCAAGAACTTTAAATTGACACAAAGATTAACCTTCTGATCTGAGGAAAAAAAAAAAAAAACTTTACTGGTATTACAGACTAGTGTTGGCAGCAGACCTCTAACTTGAAATATGATGTTCTCACTGGCATCACTAAATTTCCCATGGATTAGCTGACAGTGATACTTCAGGACTCATGGGAAAACTGTATTGCAGAGAGAAATAACAGCGAGTGAAAAAAAACAAATCCTTTTCTGGACTGTAATTTGGAGCTGAAATTGAATACCACGAGGCTTTCTAAAATGAAAGACTTATTGTTTTACATAGGGTGTTTAATGAATATTATGAAATAGTTGATGCTATCCACTAACATAAGCAGGAGCCTTCAAGTTTTACAGAGGTGATGGGGGACTGAAATTTCTAGTATCTGCTGATCAATGAACACACACATACCTTGAAAAGCTTGACTGTTGGCCTCCTACTTGTTCATATGCAATGTCAACTGGTTTTATAGGATAGGCCTGAAGCAAGCTTTTGGGAAATGGTGATGAAGTATCTTCATGCTCCAGACGTTTACAATTCACAACAATCCCAAACCAGCAGACTTCTTCAGGACATCAGAAATCTTGACACTGGCTTTGCTTTGCTATTACAACTAAGTACCTCAAAGCCAAGAAGACAACTGAGCTGTGCTCCCAGGGGGATTGTGCAATGAGCCAGTGAGATACCTGCAACCCTTTGGGAGCAGCCAACTGCTTCTAGCTCCCTCCCACCAGCACCCACAGTGCTGCTCACCAGCACGTTAACAAATGCACCCAAAACATCTTTAGATGTTTCCCTGCACATTCCATCACAATCAAAGCTGGTGCTGTGCTGTTCCTCTGTTTCTTATTGTCATATCCAACCACTCACAATATCAAGTCCGTGTTACTTCATTAATGCAGCTGCAGCAGAGCTCTTACTTTGAGGCTTTCCAGCCGTTGTTTGAGAACAGATGAGCAGCAGCTCCAAGGCTTAAGGGAATGCTCACAGATACAGAAAACAGGAAGGATAGGGGAGAATCTGCAAAAACAAGGTGTCAGACAGCTCACAACTGAAAGGTTGCTGCAAGTCATAACATCTCTGCTACCCACTCTTTTTATTAAAAGGGCCTAGTTATTGGCACCTTGTCACCTTACTAGGTTTCTCATACCAATGGCCGGCTTGTGAAAGCAACATTGAGTGCACCATTAGGTGGAAAGATACATGCTTGATACAGAAATATTTCTTTACCAAAACCACTGCAAATCCTAGACTCATAGAACGTTTTGGGTGGAAGGGACCTCATAGATCATCTAGTTCCAACCTCCTTGCCATAAGCAGGGACACCTCCCACCTAGGCCAGATTGATCAGAGCCTCATCCAACCCGGCCTTGAATATTTCCAGGGATGTGGCATCCACAGCTTCTCTGGGCAACCTGTTCCAGTACCTCACCACACTCATGGTAAAGATTATCTACCTAATATTCAACCTAAACCTGCTTTCTTTCAGTTTAAAGCCATTCCTCTTGTCTGATCACTACATGCCCTTGTAAGAAAGTCCTTCTCCAGCTTTCTTGTAGGCCCCCTTCAGATACCAGAAGGCTGCAACGAGGTCCCCCCAAAGCCTTCCCTTCTCCAGGCTGAACCATCCCAGCTCTCCCAGCCCGTCTCCACAGCAGAGCTGTTCCATCTCTCGGACCATGTTCACGGCCCTCTTCTGAGCAGGTCCTTCTTACGTTGGTGGGACCCCAGAGCTGTACACAGTATTCCAGGTGTGGTCATTTTTATCCTCAAAATACATACCTTCATAACATATTTTTTGTAAGACAAAACACAAGACACGTTGACTACTATTGTTTTTATTCAGATAAAGAGCTATGGAAGTAGCAGCGGCCTCACTACAGCAGCCACGGGGCAGGGCTGCCTGCCTTCGCCGGGCAAACCCCGCACGCTGCTCCTGCCGCCGTCCCGCACGGCGCCCCTCTCCCCTATTAAAGTTTAGGCAGTTTCGACTCCCTCGCCCCGCCGCCCTCAACACCGGGAAGCGCCGCGAGCGGCTGCCGGCAAAGGCCGCCGGCAAAGGCCGC
>VZTX01020707.1:0-70109 GCA_013400915.1 Pardalotus punctatus | reverse complement strand
CGGTGCCCCCGGCGCGGTCTGGGCTCGGCGCGGGCGCTGGCGGCTGCGAGCGGGTCGTGGGCAGGAGAGCGGCGCCGCTCGCGCCGGGTGATGTTCAGTCACTGGTCCTGACAACTTTGTTTTCCCGTGTCGCTTGCCAGGGGCTGGGAGGAGGAGGCAGGAGTAGCGGCTGTCACGCCGAAAGTGGTGCGAGCCCTCAGGTTTCCCCTGACGCCCCTTCCTCAGACCGCGAACAGGTACGGGCTGGCCGCCCGCAGGTGGGTCCGTGAGGTCGGGTCTACAAAAGCAGAAATTCGCCTTCGTTCCCGTTCCTTCTTCCTTTTGTTTGGGTAGCTTGATCAGAGAGAGCGTTAGAGATCATTAGAGGAAACGACACTTTGCTTTAACTGTAATGAATTATTTGCTCGTGGGCCCTCTTAATGACGGCTGTCACTCTGCCATTGGTTTGGAGCCCAATAAAATGTTGCGTAGAGCAGTTTTGTTAGCATATGATGCGAAAAGTGCCTGCTGAATGGCGTGTTCCAGGTATCTTTTATTCTTTCCAGGAAGGTGGGGCTGGAGCTAGGTAATACTGTTACTGTTTTTGTACTGTGTATTTAGTTAAAAATACAGATTTATCATTTACAAGCCACAGGAAGAAGGCGAGTCATATGAAGCCTGTTTTATTTTGTGTTGGCATTGTACTTTGTGGGAGCTCTTTCGCTTGGTCTGTGCCTTGACCTTTTAGATCAGTGTATATCCTTGCGTCTGTTATTTTTTACTGCGAAGTTTTAACATGAAGATACTTTGTAAAATAAGCTGTGAAACAAGTTGTGTCTTAACATGGAGACTTCAATCCTAATGACTATTGTTTTCAGGCTTTCATGTCCTCACACACTTTAGGAAAACTAATAGTGCAGAAAAGGGTGGTGTAATCCACATATGACATAATACTATGTAAGAAGTAGTTTTCAAATATATTTTGCTTTTCTCTTTTACTCTATATGGCCTTATTAACATTGCAGTTCCCATGACTATTGTATGTTGATATATATTATGATCAAAAACATATAATAAAAATCAGAAAGAATGTAAGAATTGGGTCTTTCATAGAAATTGTGATGTCCTGGTTGTGTTGAAGACAATGGTGACAATGCAGTTAGCCTTACTGAGGCCACCATCTCACCAATCTAGCTGAGTTTGACAGTCTATGCTTTCCCTGAGTGAATGCAAGTGATGTTAGTTGCAGTAACAGTTGCAGTATACCCTAGCTGTGTGTTTCTTATGTGTTTCTGATGAGAGACCCTTGTGCACCCTGCCTCAAAATTTAGACCTTTCATAAGCTGTAAGTTTATAATACCTTTCAGAATTAAAGTGAAAGAAAAGGAACAGAATTCTGGAAATGTTCCTGTCTGGTGTTATGAGTTTCTAGGCTGCTTCTCTTTCCTATTCTCATTTTTTCCCTTTCTGTCTTTTTTCACTCCTTTTCCACTCCTTGCAATGTATTGGTTTTTCAGTATGTACTCAGTTCTGCTTTGTTTTTTTGGTTTTTTTTCTCTCCACTCTGTTTTGGGTTATGTCTGTGGTTTTGCCCTGGCCTGTCTCCTCACACTTTTTCCTGCTAGTTTCTGAGCTGCTTCTCCTTTCACTCAGCTCTGTGTGCTTTACCATGGAGTTGAATTGACTAGAAATCCTGGCAGAGAGCACTTCAGAGAACAGTCTAGCTGCTTCCCATCTGCTGTTAGTGCACTCACAACTGGAGCAAAGAAAGTAGAAGCAATACCTACCAAAGAAATTTGAAAATCCACAGCATGTTTTTAACCTTTGTAATAAGGCAAGTGAGCTTGAGATTTTAAATACGTATTTTTCCTTATTCTAATTGGAGGATTTTGGCACCAGTTTGAAGCTAGTTTTGGTCAACCTGAAATTGTATTTCTTTATGACTAAGTGACTGCAAAAGTGTGTCAAGTAAATAATTTATCAAAGAAAGTTTCATTTTACTTAAGCTCCTATAACTGTAGTGTCTTTGGAGGGATGTCTTGCTGGCTGAATCCCAGAGTGGATGTGCTTTCTCACCTGAGTGACTGTGCTCAGTAAGCTGGCCTGACAGGAGTTTGTGGTGCATATTTGGCTTATGAGAAGAGAGAGTTGCTGGACTGGGCTGACCAGGAGCTGTTACTTTATCCAGGGAGCAGCAAGACTGGGCAGGGAGCCATGCTGGAGGGGTTTGATCCAGGCAGCAGCTGGACTGGGCCTGGCTAAGGGCCATGCTGAAGAGGTTTGATCCAGAGAGCATCTGGACTCATTCAGGAGGCTCAGACCAATCCCTCAGTGATGGAGATGGATGGTCTGGTCAATAGGAATTAGATTCCAGTGTGCAGTGGGGAAGTATGGTTCTCCTAAACTATCCTAATCATTTGAATGGCATTGCTGTGTTATTGACAGCAATGTCCTTTCCTGCATAAGAGCAAGAGGATGTGCATGGAGGTTTCCAGGAAAGGAAAAACAAAAAAAAACTGGCCACTATCCTTCTTGATCTCTAAGTAATCTAGACAATCTTCACAGTCACAAGCTAATCTTTTCTTATCATTATTTCCTTTGCTGTTGGAGGCGTATTTGTAACTAGACATCTCCTGAAGAATCTCTAAGGCCCTATTATTCTGTTGCCTCACAGTATTGAAAGCTAATCTGTTCTTTTACTTTGAGTAATTCTTTTAAAAGGATGAAACTGAAGGATGAAAGGATGAAAAGAAGGGGATTGGATCAGATTGTCTTAGATATTTAGGCAGCTATTATGCAAGCAATGTTTAAATACATGGTGAGCAGGCACCTGAAGTTCTCTGAAGATCTGTGTCTTAGTAAATAACCTTGATGATGTGGTTTGTCTCTTACAGGTTACCCCTTTTTCTTGTTGAGTGTTAGCTGGTTGCAGCAATGGGACTGCCTCTACCGTGTGACTTGCAGGTTTTGTCTTGGGTTTATTTCTCAGCCTACCATGCCTGTTAGTAGGGTTTCTTACTGAAAAGAAAGGCTATTGTTAGTAAGACTTGTCTAGTACTCCCTAGATTTATTCATGGCACCAGTATAATTTATACTGCAATACTATATTCTCTGGCAAATCCTCATACCATCCTCTCAATTTTTAAGCTGTAACTACAAGTACAATTTTGACTTTCTTAAGCCAACAGTACAATTTTAAAAAGTAGTCTTGCATTTTTCCCACCTTTAGACCCTTGGTCTTCCCTCTCTCCCTTCTTCTCTCCCCAGCTCTGTGCAGGCATATTTGTTTATGTAGTGATAGCATTAATAGTAGAACAGAAGGGTCAGTACTGCTAGTGCTTATCAGGGGAAAGCAAAATAATAAGAGAAGCTAGGTAATCTTGTCTTTGTTGTGAGGCCCAGGGTGTGCTAGGTTAGACTTAGGCAGAAATTCTGGCTCCTATTGTACTACCCAGTCATATGTAGCAGATAAATAATGCTAGCTCCTGCAAGGGAAATGAAAATAGCACTTTATATATACTTTATATAAAATAACAACAAGGCAGCAGTACCCTGAAGAGCTGGCCACTATTACTTTGTTGTTCTGTGTTGTCAGTTTTAAGGCATTCACTTACTATTTCCCTAGCTTGTTCTCTGTCTTTGCAGGTCCATGGCAAGTGCAGTGTAGAGACCACTGGGGTAATTGAACAGTGGGAGGAAGTGATTGAGGACCTGTGAGTAAACAAGTTAGTATTAATACAGTGTTCCATAGTGTTGATTTCTCCAATTCCTCTCTCAGCAGCAGATCTTTATGCAGGCAAGGAAATAAACAGCGATACTTAATTAACTGTGCTACAGAGACCTGTACATTCTGTCTCCTGTCAAAATATTGCATTCAGGCAGTCAGAAGGGGAAGAAGAGACAAGCTAATACCACAATTATGGAGTAGGCTAGTGTATTGCACAAATAATTTGCTATGGTTTAGATTAATCAGCAGTGGTGTCCACTTCACTAATTTTACTGCTCTCTTAATATTTTGCCCCTTCATTCCCAAGTGATGCATGCAGACATATTTTAGGAGCACATTTTGAACACATGCCTCATGTATTAGTTCTGTCTAAATTAATAGGTGTTCAGTTGAAAGCTGCTGCCAGGACACATTTATGTTCTGACAGTGGTGAAAGGTTTCCCAGACTCTTTCTGTTTGCTTGGTCCAAGTGAAACTGCTCTGTCATTCTGTCATGTGCTCTTGTACCATGGTTTTAGTGTAAGTACCTTATTCTTTACACTTCACCCACCATGAGACTCTGAATGTTGCTTGTCATGTGGTTTATGGATTTTATAAGAAAGAAGTATCTTATGTTATGTATAACCCTGGTGAATGTACTGGAGGGTCTTTCAAATAATTTAAAGATGCAGTTTGTGTTAAAGACCTGGTTTAGCATTCCTTAGATAAGAAATACTTCCATGGGAATGTGAACAAGGATAGTAGGATCAGTCTCTTTCACAGTTGCTATGATTAATGTTTCAAGCCAAATTCTTACTCCTATAGCTTGATAAAGCCATTTTTGTAGTCCATTTCACCAAGAATTTGAATTGCCTTATTAATCAAGGTGTTGTGAACTTTAAAAACATCACTATATTCTTATCATCTGATTAATTTGAAATAGTGTCAAAGACAGCATTTAAGAGCACCCTTCCTAGGGAAGTATGGATTATGTTTTTTTAAATAGTATTCAACTAATGGATGATGAGATTCCAATATAAATTAGTCCCTTCAAGGGAGAGATTAAGACAGAAGATATTCACAGTCTGGATAATGCTATTCAGAACCACTTTAGTAGAAGGATAAAAATGTGCAGTTTTGCATACAGAAGTTATCCTTTTTAGCTGGAGATGCTCAGCGGGAACAAGTTTAGAGCTCCTGTGCTGCTTCAGACCGCCAAGAGCAAGAAGCTATAGAAAAGAGCAACAACTGGTTCTGCTGGGTGTGGAGAGAATAGCCAATGAGTGGGATTTTCCCTTGCTTTCAATGTGGATTTACTAGGGAGGTGGTATTTTTGTTGTTTTCACTGCTGCCAGACAATCCAGTTCTAAGCAATTTTGGAAATCTCATCCCAAGTTTTTTTTAATGGTTTTCACTTAATTATGAGGGAATTCTAGAGGAGTGGCGGTTCATGTTATGGTATAACTCACACCACCATCTTTCCTTTTCCTATCTGCTTTTTTTTTTTCTTCCCTACCATTCCTCCATCCTATGCCCATCCCTTTTCCCACTCTGATAATTTTTTTGGGATTGAGTTTGGTTTTATTTTCAAAGGGCTTCCCTTTTCTTTCCTTCCCTGTACCTTTTGCCTTTCTACTCCTCCAGAATCCCGTGTTACTTGACATACCTCTTTGTCTGATGAAGTATGGGTAAGGTTCCCTATTGTCTCAGGACTGAATGCTACAGGAGCAGCAAAAGGGACCATGGACTTTCCATATAGTTTCTGTATTTCTTATTCTAAAGGTGGATGCAGTCCTTGTCTTAAAGAAGTTTACACTTTGAGGATCTGCTGTCTTCCTGAGAGCAAGATATAGAATAACAATGTGCTCATAAATATGGCACATGGTCTTAATCTGCTGTGGATTTATTAAAGTACAGATGGTGTACTTCCTGAGTTCCTAGAATTACCATAGGAAGTATGTGGTCCTCAAGCTGTTTGTATATGATTAAAAAAAAACCCCTGCTTTTCAGATTTGGTCCAATGAGGTTGGCTTTGAGAACATCTAAGCCCTAAGGAAAATACAGCTGAAATTTCCCTGTATCATCAGTTTTATGAGTTCAAGCCAACAGAATGTTTCTACTTCAAGTTCCCATTTAGCTTAATAGTTCATGAAATTAGTTGAATGTAGCCTGATATCTGCATTGTTAGGCATGTTATCTGATTCATTGCAGAAGTTGTAGTGCTGCTCTAAGTAGTGAACAAAGACTGTCATCTGCTAGGTCAGGTAAATTCATTTAGTGATAAATGTTGCCTTGCATAATTGTCTGAAATGAGCAGAAATTTAATCTGAGTCTGATGTCTGCACAACTTTGCCATGAATAATGCAATAGAAGTCTGGATTGCGTCTTCCACACCCATTTTTATCTAAATGCAAAAAGATTTCACTCATGTGAAGCAGAGGCCACTCTGACAGTGAAGCAGAAATTCAGAAATTTATCTTTTAATAGAATGAGCCATTGGTTTGCATCTCTTGCAAATAAATTGTTTTAATTTTATACCTTTTGCTCCATATAAAGAGCATTGAGTAAATTTTATGGGTAAAAAGCCACAGAAGAAGCCTTTTGGTGATCTATCATGTAACTGCACTACATGAATAAACAATTTAGATTAAAATTCCCATCTGTTCTTTTCCTCAGTCATGCCATTTTCACCAATCTTTACATGTGTAATGGAAAGGGAAGACTCCTTGTTCCTTTCCTTTTTTTTCCTTGATGGCTGTAAAAGTGATTGTGAGGATTTAATGACAGAACAGAACAGGAAGATATTTTTTTTTCTTTTTCTCTGACTTCCTCTTTTTTGAGTTGAGTCTTAAAAATGAGTACATAAAAAACAATTACATACTAAAAAATGAGACAACTTGCCTTCAAGGATCTTATGAATTTAAAAGGACTAAAATCTGTGGAGTAAAGCTTGTATTTGAGAGAATATTTATTAATTGCCCCACAGATCTCGGGACATAAATTAATAGGAAGCTGTAAGGGCCTTGTAATGATTATTTGCACAGAGTTGCGAAAAAAGGTAGGTGTTCTGCTGCTGCCTGCAAATGCATCTCGCTGGGAGCTGATCAAATCTAACTCTCTGCTCTGACTTGGTCATCCTGTCATATGTTGAGAGGGTCTCTTCTGGCCAGCTGTGGCTAAGAAGGATTGGGGCTACTTCCAAATCAGCATCCAACATCTTAGGTTTTAGTTACAATGAAAGACTTATTTGCAGCAGTAACATGCACTTGGCTTATATCAATAGTTCCTTTTTTTTTTTTTTTTTCTTTAAGATGCTGTTTAGGCAGCTAAACTTTGCCTGTAGCCGTTTCTCTTGCTTCAAGCTGCAGCTGCAGAATAATCATTTGAGGTTACTGAGTTAAAGAAGCAAGAGAGAGGAATTATGATTTAGTACTAACTAAATTTCTTTGAGAACTGTAAAGGGCCTACCTGGTTGCTCTGCATAGACAGAACAATTCAGACCAAGCTGCAATAAACTTGTGTACATAAATTGTGTGGGCCGAATATTTGCTAGCACTTGCTATGTGAGATCTGCAGAATTCTTAGTTCTGAACTGTGTGCTCTGAGAGCCTTCTGCTATGTGTATGTCACTCATTGAGAAAAAAATGAGGTAAAGATCTGTATGCAGAGGCAGCTAAGGAGCTCTCAGTAGGCAGTGCTAGCTGTTACTCTCTATTGGAGTCACTGCAGAACTGAAAGGATAGAGGTTTATGTTGTGTTGTCCTAGCATTGTCCTCAACAAGGGGCGTACAGACTGGATACTTCCTTAGGGGCACTGAGTGTATAGTGGGAAGAATTTCTTGGTGGTGGGAAGAAAGGAAGAGAGCTGTTCTCTCCCCTCTGCAGCCTACATCCTGTGTGAATTGCTACTAGGGGGTGACTGATTCTCTTAAAAATTCATGGGCAATGGAAAGAAAAAGAAAGGTGGTTCTTTCTTTTTCCTTCCCTGTCAGCTATGACTGTGACAGTCAGTTCGGTAACAAAATAAACAAACAAGCATTTATTCTTCTCTTCATTCTTCAGTCAGTCTTTTCAATTGAAGTGTTTAAGAAGAGGAGACTCATGAGGGACCTTACTGATACCTGAAGGCATGGTGCAGAGAGGATGGAACCAAGTTCTCAGTGGTGCTCAGTGGTAGAACAGAGGGAGTGGGCACCAACTGGGAAACACAGGAGGTTCCCTCTGACCATCAGGAAACACTTTTTCACTGTGAGGGTGACTGAGCACTGGCACAGGCTGCCCAGGGAGGTTGTGGAGCCTCTATGCTTGGAGATATTTACAAGCCATCTGGACACAGTCCTTGATCACCCTCTCTAGGTGGTCCTGCCTGAGCAGGGAGTTTGGACCAGATGACCTATAGATGTGCCTTGCAACCTCAGCCAGTCTGTGATTCTGTGGCTTGAAATGGCATCTTTACCAAGGTCTTCAAAATCAGCTTGTCAAAAGCCTTGTTGGTAAGGGGTCTCCATGTTTTAGCAGGTGAAAGCAATGGAGTTTGGTCCTTGTCAGTAAAAGCAGTGATTGTTTAGAAGCACAGTGCATTGTGTGCAAAGCAGGAAGACCCTTTCTCTTTGTGCGTGAGTGCCTCTGTACAGACATGTTTCAGTTCTTTAAGAGCAGCACATGGCATCTCTATCTTCTGTGTTTCTACTTCTGGTTTGGATGAATGGGTTGGAGGGCTCTGTAAGCAGTGAATCAGTGGAAAGAAGTAAAAAGGAGGGGGAGGTGGCAGGGAGGAAGATGGTGAGGGACAGGGAAAATAAAAATGCTGGAGGAAAAATCATCATGATAAACAGCAATCCACACAGTGGAAGGCTGATGGTAGAAGAGGGTGATTGTAGGAGATTGGACTTAGATACAGGGTGAACTGAGGTGAATGAAATGAGACCTTGGTATCTCAGTCATTTACTAATTTATTTCTCAGTCTTCTACCAGGGCTGCCCAGAGCAAGTGGACCACACAGGAGTTTGGTGAAAATAAGACAGGAATTAAAGATCACTATCTGGCACTTGCCTTGGTTCCTTTTACAAATATTTATTCTCGCTGTGCAAATAAAGAATAGACCAGGCAGGAAATAGTATGCTTGTGTCAGTAAGTTAAGGTCGAAGTACAAAGATCCACTTCACCTGTGGTGTTTCCTGTACATATTATGTTCGCTCTGAATATTGCATTTCATCAACAACTTTAGGAACCCATATCTGCTAAATATTTTACTAGTGAATATTTTAAATATCTTCAAAAATAATGTTCAAGAGGCTTTCAATTTCATTTATGTTTTTAAAATTACATTTTCTGATTACAGTGTAAAGCGGAAAATGTAATTCAGACTATGAAATAGAGTTATTTTAAAGAGTCAAATATTTTATAGTCCCTAGAAGCAAACTCTCCTTTAGTAACAAGAGCTTCACAATAGAAGTCAATAAGATTTGGTTGGTAATGTTTTCAGCTAAATCAATGGTTATTAATCTTATTGTCATAGCAAAGTAAATGTGACAACATTGGTAGAATATGTTCTCTTTTAAAGTTTATCACTTTTTCTCCTTCTCCTGTCCCTCCCCCTCCCTTTTAGCAGAACAACTCTTAATAAAAGTGGAATTTACCAGTTTGAACAGGCTTCAAAATGTAAGGCAATTCAGGACAACATTTTCTCATCATCTATCAAGAAGAAAAGGTAGGTGTTTGCTGTCCTTTCTGCTTTGTTTGTTTTAAATAGAAGGGAAAATATTGTCCTTTTTTACATAATTCTTGATATATTAATGTGGAACTATACAACAGAAAACTGAATTTGTTCAATCAATGTTTGCTGCTTTTTTTTTTTTTTGCTTTAACATGGATAATATTTAGTTGAGGTTATATTTTAACTTTATTATTTTTACAACATGAGTCAACAAGATTTCGTGTCAGCAACATTACATTCCAAGTTATTCACAAAAAGATTGAGAAGTGGGGAGTATAATTTTCTTCTTGAGTGTCTTTTTCCTGATTGTTGAACACTCCTCCTTGTTATGAGCAATTTCAGTTAATGACTCTGTTCAACATATTCACTAGAGTAAGTACAAAAATGTACTAGTATAAAGACCTGCTGGTTAGTTGCATACCTTATGATAACTAGTCCACAGGAAATTAACAGTCCAATTTTAGACACATTGAAAAAAACCCACCCCAAAATAATTTCGGGTTTCAACTTGCTGTTCTGTATTTTTCTGACATGGAGAAAAATCCAGCTTTGATATCAGCCCTGCTCAAATTCCTTGTCACTTTCTAAAGCGAAAAGAGGAGAAGCAGCCCACTGCTTGACATGTTACATTTTTCCTGTATGGATGTACCCATAAATAAAAGGATGCATCAATAAATAAAACATTTTTAGTAAGAAAGGTTTCCCATTAGGAGTGAGTTGCAGCTTAAAATGAATGGTGCCATGATGTCTTTAAAACTGGGAGCTTCCCTCCCCACTCCCCTCCATTTAGGAAGAGAAATGGAATGAGAAACAAAAGCTGAGCTAAAAATAATTATATGCTTTTCTCTATTCAAAGTACTGGAGAAGTCAAGTTTTTCTTTAATATCAAAACATTAAATGATGATTTGAAAACTTACCCTGTCTTTTCTGTTTCCTTTTCACTTTCTCATTGCATTTAAAGATTTTTCACCTCTTTTTAAGTCATCCTATTTCCAGCATTTTGTCTTTACTCTTATTATTTTCTTTTTATTTCTTCTTTTTTTTTTTTTTTTTCCTTCTCTACAACCTCTTCTCTCATCAATATTCCACCTCTTTCAGCAACATTATCATTGAAGTTTTTATTCTTTTGAAAGGTGGTAGATCACTGTGTTACTGAGGTATTGATAGTGAGAGCTGAAACATACACTGGCAGAGGTCAAAGAAGGCAGTTGACTGAAAACTTGAGTGATTAACACGAGAAGGAAAAGCAGTCACTCTGTTGCCTTCAAAATCCACTTATAGCAACACAAATGCTGTTGTTTATCCCACACATTGCAAAGTTGTACGGACTGCAGTAATGGAGATGAGCTCTTCGTATTGAGAACATTTTGGAGCTGAGATTATGGGAGAAACTTTACGAAGTACAACACCTTTATTCTGTGGTTAAAGAGAAAGGGGCTGTACCATTTAATGGGGCAGAAGATTAATTGGGCAGGTAGGAAGAGAAACAGATGCTTGGAACAAAGGAGCAGGTGATTGCTTTTTGCCATGAATATTGCAGCTATTTACTTTCACTGAGAAGAGCTGCAGGGATTTTGTTCTTTTTCAAGGTGTGACCCATGGGCATGGTATATAAATGCTTCATATTGCAGTTCTAGACTTGCAGGGACATTCTGGACACTCCTGCCTCTTAAATTGGAAGAAAGAGGAAGAAGAATCTAGTTTTAAGCTTGTCGAATGATTTGATAGTAAGAAATTCTGTGTAAGTGTGAAGTTGTTATTGTAGCAAGTATGTGCTGGTGGTGACAAAGAGCCTGAAATGCTGAGTTTTGCTCGCAGTTTTCAATTTTTATTCTAAAGTACACCCTCTGTACTCTCTCCTGAGCGCTAATAAAACTGATATTTGTTTTCATAGTATTAAAGTGTCCAAAAGCAAAACAGATTCTCCCCTTATTTTGCATTTCCTGCCATTGTTTTTCTTTTTATTTGTTTCTTTCTTGAACATAAACTGCCAAGTAGAAATGTGTCCTTTTTTCACTCCTGCTGCTCAATCTTCCTTCTAATTCAAATACCTTTTTTACAAGTTGATATTTAGTTTTAGCAAATAACCAGTGGGACTGCATCTGTCCTGACATTTTACCTGTTGTCTCCATATTATCTCAACACTTCTGTCCTTGCTCTTGTCCTTTAGATATCTGCCAAAATTTAGAAGATACTTATACTTTGTCAGTGCCTTGAATGTGCATAGTAGTTCCACCTTAGCCACTGCAGTTAACGTAGAAGGTCACTGCCTACCTGACAAATACTGTAGGCAAAATTAAAAAAAAGCCTTCCTGGTGTTATTTGTCATATAGTGTAAGTGAGTTTCCTAGGACAGCAAATTATTATAATGGTTGTGGTGCAGGTGGCAGACAAAAACAGGACAAAACAAAACATGTTTCATTCATTCACTCTTCTCAGCACTGTAATTCTTGTCTTGTCCAAGTATATTTATAGTTCAATTTACCTGAGCTTTTTTTATCTTAATAATAAAACCATTTTAGAATCAGTGAATATGTGCTGTAGGCTCCTGGGTGTCAGTGGAAATATATGTAATGTCCTAGCTCTTTAAAATGGAACTGTGGAGAAGATGACTGGGTTACAGCAGAGTCATGAAATGACTCCCTGATAACCTGAACTGATTCCATTGGAGAAGTGTGTCCCCAAGGCTCCTTTAAAGCAGGAAATGCTAAAATCGGCTTTCTGAGAGGAAAACAAAACTTTCTGGTCTGTAAACCCAGCTGCCGCTAATCCCAGAGCTTCATGTTGAGCCTTTAAAAAATTATCCATAGGAATACTGCCTGTATTTAAGTAGAGTTCATTTCATAGAAACCTTTTATTGGTGTGAGCAGATGCCTTGCAGAGCTGCCACAGTTGGGAGCTCTGGTCCCCCAGGACAGCATGCTGGGATGTCTCTGCTGCCTGCGGCACTGTGCCAGCTGGCAAAGATGAGTTCTCACAGTCCAGAGTATCTCTGTAAGTCACAAGAGGAGCTAAGATGGATGCATAGGGTGAGCAGAGGTGGTGTTCTGATTCTTAAAGACCTAGAAATGGTGCTTTTCTGGGTGAGCTGCTGAGCTTGGGTACCTCCAAGTGAGAGTGATTCCAGCCAGTAGGGACAGCAGTGGAAAGGCTGGAGTGTTCTTGTCTTTATAATTGGTGTTTTTACCCTAAGTGCATTTTCCGTTACATGTATAAGAAGGTCGTTACAGTTTCTGATGAGGAGTGCCTATGTTTCCTATGAGGCCTCAGAATTTAGGGATGATGCTTTTGTTTTCCTCCTTAACAATGTTTCCCTGTAACTCGCTAATAACTTGTCAGTCCATCCAATTTCTTTCTGAGCTGATGGTAATTTTTCTTTTCATTTCTGCCTCTGATCTTCATCTTATCAATGTCTTTAGGCTAGAATTTGCTTTTTCTGTACTTTTTTTCTCTTGGATAATGATAGCCTAAGTAACTCTTCACGGTATGTTATCCTATTAATTTGTGCAATGTTTTTGTAAGTCCAGGCATAAGAGTGATTTATTGTTTATCTTAAGGAATAAAATTCGAAGAGTTATTCAACATTAGAATAGGCTATTTCAGTCCTGTGCTTTTATCGCATCTTCCCCCCACACACACTCTCTGCCCTGCCTTGCACTGGTACTGACAATTGTCTGACCCCATGGTGCTGAGTTTACATAGCAGTTTCAGCAGGAAAGTAGTTCCATTTTCTCTGGCTGCAGTTCCAAGGCTGATAACACAACATACCAGCAGGCGGCTGCCAAAATAGGAGGGCCTTGATCCCAGTTTCTCCATTTCCATCACTCTTTGCTTATACTGGCTGTGGTATTTGATGGAATCTATCTTGATCTGGTGTAACACAATGATGAAGAAGAAAATATATATGCATATCCTTTTCCTTCTGGTTTATTTTTTTGCCCTGGTAATAAAAGTGACCTATGGAAGCATTTGACAAGTGCAAAACCTGGCAAAAGCAAAACAGAGGTGGAGTCAGGTAGATACCCATATTGATGCAAGCAAGAGAAATGAGCTGCATCAGGTCAGATCAGCTACAGCTGCAATGAAACCAGTTTTTTTCTTTTCTGGCTTCTGCCAATTGATTTCTCTTGAGTTGTGCAAGGGCTCAATAGAATCAGTTTAGTCATAATCATCCAGTTCCGTTAAGAGTGAAATGAAAATCGTGCATGTTGTCGCAGGTACAAACTTGAGCCAGAGACTAGTTCTAATGCAATATTCCTCTTAAAAGTATCATTTATTTTTCCATGTGGAAATTGGACATGATTTTACTCTGGGGTAGATAAATGAGTTACCTTTAGCAATTGCAGTACTTATATGAAGCAAACAAAAAAGAGATCTGTTTTTTTCAAATGTTGAACAGAGAGAGAAGGAAGCTTTCAGATCATTGACCTCTGCTGCTGCAAACACCAGAGTGTTTTTTATATTCCTGTTTATCAATTCTCCTGTTCCTCTTAAAAACAAGTGATGTTTCTTGCCATCCCAACTCTTGTAAAACTGTTCAGAATAGACAAGTCTAAGTTCCAGTTTAAGTCAACTCACAATCATGTGGGTCAACACTAAGCTATTTTTGTTAAAATAGTACAAGGTAGATCTTGTATGGAGACTCAAGTCCCATAGAATTTTAGTCATGGCATCTGTACCAGCTTTTCTTTGTATTCCCCAGTCCTCATTATAAGTCAGCTATTGTTTCTTAAAAACCTGTATTATGATGCAGGCACAAATGGGACAAGTAGTAACATTGAACATGAAAGGAAAAAAAAGTCTCCATTCTTTTGTCTTTCATGTTGCAAAGTATTTCACTTATGAACAAATTTAAATCTCTTGAACAGATTTTCAAGAGCAGAGAGCTCTTTGGTTATATGTAGCAATGTAGCCACAGTTCTGGTTCATGTAAAACAGTAGATTGTTTTATTTTAGAGACAATTTAAAGGAAAACTTAAATCTGTAAATATTGGCCTGTCGTCTTTAGATAATTGAATTGGGCTTTGGGGACTCCATAAAGTAAATGAAAGAAAAGGTGTAAGAAGTGTTACATTTTATCTTGGCCTGCAAGAACCACTTTGTAAAACATTTTTAAAGTTTAAACCACCAAGTACAAGAGAATTATTTATATTATTTTGGACTTTTGCACTTGAGATGATTTCTAATAACTTCAAGATATTTATGGTCAGTTATGTAAATTTGAAACAAGTGTACTTTTAAAAGCTTCTGAAGTTCATTAGGACATCAGTACTAAGAAGAGACGTTTAATAGGTCATGCTTGTTAAATGAGGATAGTGCTGTTACAAATTACAAAAATAAAATGGGTCATGGAGTTCTAACGTCAATCTATTATATATGCACCATGCACATTATTATTAATACATGCATCATTTAAATGTTTTAGAGACTGTTTCTAAATATAGATACATATATATTCTAGTGTTTGATGTTGCTTCTTTTTTTAGATACTCAGAAGATTATTTTCTTCACATAGTCACAAAACTGCAGAACTGCACCTGGGTAAGGAAACCAGAAGAATCTATAAAATTCAGGTAATTTTCATTTTCTTATTTAGAAAAACTGTTTACCCTAGATTTTTCTAACAAGCCATAAATTTAAATATTCCCTTTTAAACAGATAATTTTGCTTGTAGGTAAAATTGCTTGTAGTAATTTCTAAGAATCTTTTGATGCTGGGGCTCTTCTTGTTTGTTGAAATTTAACTGCACGAACAGAGTAGAATAAAAGAACTACATAAATAATTTCACCTATCTCCACTATAATGAATACTGAACTAACTTAAGTAGAATGAATTAAAATATTCCTGCCCAAACCCTACAGTGTTAAAAAAGTACTGGTAATGTTATTTTGTCCATCTGGACAGGCACTCAGATAAAAGACTGTAATGAAGTAGTGTATTCCTTATCCCAAGACTATTGCCTCTATTACAGAAGTGCCCAAGGCACTCATTAGGTTTGACATGGCATGTCATGGCCCCTAAGCATGTCAGCACGTGATTCCATCTGTCCTTGTTTGGGATGGCACATAAGGACATGCTCAGTAGGGATGGTGATCTCTGAAAAGCCTAAACTCTTATTTGGAAATGCATCATGCTGTTTTTAAAGAACAACTTCACTGTGCCATCCCTGTTTTCTCCAGGGAAAAAAGCTCCCTTGAATTACATTTTTACATGGATCAGATTTAAAGATTCTGTCATGATCGTTAAAAATAAATAAACTGACCTATCTTCCAACTCTTTGGAATTAACTAGCATTGAGAGCTTAGTATCCACATGCTCAGTATGATCCCTTTGGAAGAAGTAGTTTTGGGGTGGGGGTTGGGGCAGGGTAAAGGGGTTTGTGCAACATGAATTGCTGTGTTTGTTGTGTATCACAACTGACTAATGGTGTTTCCCAAAGCCAAGGTAGGTGTATACACAGAGTTAAGGTTTAAGAATCTTCTCATAGGCTCAGGCAGGCCTTAGCTGTGCACAGAAATATCAAGCATGATAAGGAGCTGTAAAGCAGCCCATTCCATTTCAAAACAGGCAAGTCTTGTACAGAGTTGACAGGAGGTGAAGCTGCTCTCACCTCCTCCTCACTGTGCTACATTTGGGCTTTTTGTTTTGTTTTTTTTTAACTTCTCTTCCTTCCAAACGGACCAGCCACCACATACCAGGTATTTGCTACTGCTTCTGCTGTACTGGGTGTTTGAATGAGTGACACAGTAGCCACTCCTTGGTCCAGCCTGACGTCTTCATTTATTGCTTATACAATCTCCCCTCCACTGGATCAACTTCTACATCTTATAGGCCTTTGGGAATCAAACATCTGAAACATCATATAAGATTGAACTTTAAGTACAGGATGCTTACTGTTCCTCATGCTGTCTTTGGCTTCCAGCAAGGAGTGGTGGGTCATAAGTAGTCAAGGTGGGTTATGCAACCAATGATCAAACCAGAAAAATTCAAAAGAGAAAACTGTGGGATGCACTAAGCCACCAAAAAAGTGTGGACTGTAAGTACATTGAGATGATCTTGATAGCTTTAAATTAGCTCAAATACGAAGCAGAAAACCATCTTTTAAAGTCCATGGTTCAGCAAAGGCTGGACAAACTTGTTACTGAATCAGCGCTCAAGAGCTGTGATGTTATGGTTTCCTTGGTTTTTAACATCCGAAACAGCTGGAGTATTAGCTAGTTCATGTGTACATAACCCATGCTGCAATTCTGATGACAGAATTTTGATGAATATTATGTATTCTTCTGTTCCTAAAATTTGATCTGATTTGATGTCATCAAAGAAGTCTATTGATATTACCAAGGATTAGTACTTTGGTGTTGGGCATTGTGAATAATTATTTTACAAAAGATGGGTGCTTTTGTGTAAGTTTTCTCTGTTGTTTTATTGGAAATAGGATATTAAAATTTGTTGTTCTTAATCCAAGGCCATACTGGACATTTTCAAGGTTCTTAGCAGTTGGTCAATAGTGGCTTTGGAAAAAAAAAATTTAAAGAAGAGAAAACAAAATTTTATATAAAATTTGCTGCCTAAATCTCCATGCTTGTATTACTCCCAGACTTATTTATCAGACTTGAGCCTGCAACTAGCTTTGCAAGGGCACTTTAGCTGAGAAATGATGCATTAAGGGAGCTATGGGGAAGAAAAGTTTCTCGAATTGTAGAGAAATAAATGAATTAATAATCCCTGGGTAGTTGATCCCTTCCTTTTTCTGACTTAGCCTAGTGTCAGTAATAGCTGTGTAATACAAATATTAAACAGGCTGAAAATCTCATTAAGTAGGTAGATAAACACACCCATTTGCAGAAGAGGAAATTAATCTCAGAGGGGTTGTGCAGCAGAAATTGGGTACAGCCAGCCACCTTCAGCAGGAGAAACTTGAAGCTGCCTGTGTCACATTTTTCACCTGCCAGTGCCACCAGAAGTCTGCCTGCTGACAAGACTGCAGAGAAGCTGCTTGACTTCTTTTCCTGTTTGTCCATCTGTTAAATGGAGTGAACACTGATGCTTCTCAGGCGTGGTGTCAATTTTATGACATCTCTCTATTATCCTGAAGTTCTGAAGAGCAGGCATGCATATTTATAAGGGATTTAATGTCTTATGCTTCAGGGCATAAACTAACCTCTAATTAATAAGGTTCAAGAGCAGCTTCTCCTGGGGTAGTTAATTTTTCAGAGAAGCTTTCCTGTGTTTTCCTTTACAGCTTTTGCTGTTGGCTTCCATCATGCTGCTAGTAGAGTGAAGGAATATGTGATCTAAGCCAGTAACTCTTATGTTCCTAGAAGACAGCACTGTGTGCCAAGGAGTACACATCCGTTCCCTTTGTAAGCCTCTCTCCCAGCAGATCCAGGCCAAATAAAAGAATATAAATTAGAAGTGCAGTGCAGGAAAGAAATATTTATCCTTTTATTTGGCAGAAGGGTTACAGCTGACAGCCATGTCTGGCACAAACCACAATGGTTTTGCTAAGTCACTGTTGGAGAGCAGAGTGCAGGACTTCAGGCTGACCCTCTACCAGGCTCAGCTTTGTCATGCAGCTGTACAAAATATGTCCATTTGTTGTCAGAGAGTTCCCCTTTCCCAAATGGGTCCTTCTAAAGCTGCTCTGCTGTGCAGGCTCACACTCTTGCCTAGGTTGCTATCTGGCAGTGCTCAGTGGTTCTTGACATTGTATGTGATGTTTACACATGCTTTTCTCAAAGTCAAGAAGAACCAGGAAGCAAGTACAAGCCATGATGTTCTCTTTAATACCTCCCATATGCACAGTCACTCTTCTGTGATTGATTCTTGTCCAGACTCTCTCAGGGAACCAATCTCCTGGCATTTTGCTTATTTTAGTGTCTATAATGGTGAGATCAGCATTGCCAGATACAGGCTGCCCTCAGAGGAGCAAGTGCAAGTGCTTGGTTCATTGCTCTTGAAATCTAATTAAGATTTATTGTGCCCCACAGTAGTATTTGTCAGTCATTGTGAAAGAGTCTTTGTCTAACTTCATAGTAGACAGCAGCAAAGGTGGTGCACCAGAAGTGGCATAAGTAGCTTCCTGCTAACAGTGAATTTGGGAGTCTTCTCCAGCATTTACTGCTAGGGATAATAAAAAAATAGTTTTCTATATCAGACTTTTCCTTTATAAAATTCATCTCTTGACCTTTTAAAAATTTCTATTGTTCTTTATGACTTTACAATCATCTAGCATCTCTGCATTATGCCTTTATTTCTAAACCCCCCTGAATTCTTCCTCCCTTTTCAGATTAACACTTGTTTTAGACAGAACAAGTTCTTGGATTCTTTGGTTGGAAGAGAGAAACTTGATAGAAACTTGGAAAGGTAGGGAAAATAATCTCACAGCTGCCTGGATGGGTCATCCTTAATGCTCTGGGAAAAAAAGCTGTGCTGGGTAGCTTCTTCTGCAAAGGATCTTCTAGCTACAGTCAGCAGAGTCTCAAGTTCCCTAGGTAACCTGAATATGAATTATTATATTAGTATTCTTCAAAGGTTTTCCACTTTAAAGAAATGTTTCATTAGTGCAACAAATTACAGAGCCCAATTAAGTGCAAGATGTAATTGTTTTTTACAGCTCCACATCTCTTCTTTACAGACTTTTAAGCTTGATTTATTCTCATTTGGGCTATACACCAATGGTGTCATAATCTGCAGGTTTTTGAAACAGTTGTGACTTTAGTTTTTGCAGAAAGCTACAAAATGGTTAAAACAGACCTCAAAATGAGGGGAGAAAGGTTACAGAGAAAGGCTGAGCAGATGCTGTGTTTCAGAGAAGCCTCTGAGCATTGTATTTCTGGGCTATCTGACTGAGCTTGAAGCCTGGCAAAGCAATGCAACTGTTAGTTCTTCAGGGTGGTATCACACCAGAAGAGCCCTGTGTGAGCTGTGGGTACTGGGCCCCTCTCCCCATGGAAAGACCATTCCAAACAAACCTTATCTGCCTCTCATAATGAAGGGAGAAGGATATCCATAGGTGTAAAATACTGTTTTAAAACTTCTGATGTTACACTTCAGTTTAGCTGTCATGCCACTCCCCCTGACCAAAACATTTTAAACTTTTTTCTTTTTTTAAAAGAACATTACTCCTTTAAAAAAAGAACATATAGTCTTGAAGAGTTAAAAGATCAAGCCATTTTCCTAGTCCTGTTATTTTCCGTTTTGCTTTTTATTCCACTTGACCTCTATTACCCTTTCCCCACTTTCATATCTCTTCTCAAAAGTGTGTGTTAAACATTCTTGCAGATTATAGAATCCCACTTTTTGAAGAGATTAGTTTTGTTGCTAGCTATACTCTAACCCGTATAACAGTATTGCTTATCACATCTGTGTACTGCAATGAACCCCAGCTGAAACACAAATAAAACACACTGCAAGGTCAATTTATGCTTATGTAAGCTCATGCCACCACATAATCAATACCTTTTCTAACACTAAACAGATCAATATTTCTGCTGTTATCTCTGAAATCTTCCAGTTCACAAGAATATGCATGGAGCTCTGAGACTGCAAAGCAGTTCAAGAGTACATTTGCTGCACAGATTTAATAGATCATATGTAAAATAATGAGTATATATTCAAAGACATATTTTATTTCAGGAGAGAAAAGGCTGGGTGGGGAGATAGTAATTAGTGACAGTTTGAAGAAATGCTTGAATCTTTTAATTGGTCTACAGACTATTATATACTTTTCTAAAGGCTGGTGGATTCCTATAAGGAGAACCTAATTTTGGATCAGTCTGAGCTAATTATGTCTTTATGGCAGACTCTTTAAATAGTCTTTGGTTTGAAAATTTTATTACACTTTTTACATATTCAGCCTTGATTTCAGATTCAACCCTTTTGGCTTTCTTTGTCTTAGACATTTATGATGTTACTTCATTTATAGACAATTCAAGGGCTGTCAGTGTAGCATTCCTGTTCATGTTCTGTTTCAGATACCAGATTTAACCACTCTTTTCTAAAAGTTTGGAATATGTCATAATATGCCTCATTGCACTTTGATTAACGCATTGACTTGGATTGACAAGAGCCTGGAGAAACCCATATCATTGTCTAGTGCCCCCAGTGCAGTACAATAAGATAATTGCTCGCTCATTATAAAATATTACAGCAGTGAACAGAGATAAAAAGTGGTCTTGCTGTTTGTAGTTATGCCCTTGAAGTTTGCTGTTACATAGTGGAATTTTTTGTGGGTTCTTTTACTGTCACAACAGTCTCTGCAGTATGAAACCTCAAAATCTCTGTTGTCTTCGGTGTCTTCACATGTACAGTACAATAACTCACATGAACTAATGATTACAAATACCCAAGATAGGTAAACTGTTAAAACAAACTGTTAAGCAAGCAAAAACTTCTTCTGTTTTGTAATAATCCATGGATTTTTGTCACTTAAATGCTTTGCTCTTTGTTCAAATGACATTACAAGCTGTGTTGTGAAATCCACTTAGTTTAAGTAGTTAAAGTTTTAAATATTTGCTAGTTTTAATTTGTGTTTGGTTCTCTTTTATGTGGTGTTTTTGTGTGTGGGTAACTGAAGATCTATGAGATACGTCTGTGTAAGCATTGTTGGTGTCAATAATGTGCAGGTGCTTTATAACAGGACTGATATGATACTGTTTTTGCAAACAAGCATTCACTTTATGGATATTTGTAAATGGTGACTTAGAATCAAGTAGATTTAGACCATTCTTGAAAAAGTTTGTCCTGTCCTGATCACTAGTGAAATACTCCAGTTGTTGAAATTTTGCACCTTGCCTAGGCAACTTGTTTCAGTGTGTTTCGTAATACTGAACTTAAGCTTTCTTTAGAGCAAATCAAAATTATTTTCCTCAGCCTTCCCACCATGGCCTTAATGAAGAGTTGAGCATCTCCTATTTTGAACAACATTTTGAATATTTTGATACTTCTGCAGTGTCCATGTCCACCCATTTTTCTCCTCCTCCCACCCCAGTTTAGTCCAATGTGTAAAAACCAAAATATTTCACACTGTTCTCAGTAATGGCAAATGCCCTCAGGCCAAAGGCACTGGTGTCATACTGAAATGTAGTCTACACAAACGAAATACTATTAATGCCACACACTTTTCTGTGACTCTGTAGGCTCACTGGGGGCACTGCAACCCTCTGAGGATCACAGTTAACTGTGTTGGGCCAATGGTCCATCTGTAGGCTGGAGTATGCCAATTCCAGTGGCATACTCTCTTTGCTATGTCCCCGAGTGGGTGCAGAAGCAAGTGCATTTTCACACCAAACATGTATCTGACTAAAGTATTTTAAAATATATAAACCAAAGTCACTTTAGTTAAGCATTCTTAATGGAAAAAGTTTGGAGGAATGGAAAGTTTTTAAACTCTGCAGAAGCTTTTTACTTAAAGACAAATTTCACACTCATTACAGATTCTTCCCATTTCACTCAGAGTAAGGGCAGTGCTGGCTTTTAAACCAGCTGAGAGAGTCTGCTAATCCTCAACTAACCATTGATTGTTTTAGCCCTTGTGGTTGGTCCACATTGAGTTGCTGAAGATGTTGAGATGTTTGCAGTATCATCAGGATGTGCACACTGTGACTTGTCAGCAGGCACGTGCAGCCTGTACACAAGGTCTGAATCAGCTAAAATGTGTATATTCATGCTAGCACAGAACCAAGCTGAGATAATTTTGCTGCTTGGAGGGATGCGATATCTTGGCTACAGAGCAACTGCAGGAGCTGCAAAGAAACTACATCAGCATATTTAGAGCCTGCATATTCTACTAAATAGAGTGGACTACCCATGTGAAATATTTGTTATGCAGAAGAGTTTGGAAATGCGTGTAATCAAGGCAACAGCTCTCTGTTACTGGCCATGGTTCAGCAGAGACAAACTGCATAGCAGTTGGAAAATAAGATTATTTGGCTTGTCTTAATATTTTGGTAACTTGCTTCAAGAGACCAGGATTTTCTTAAGGTCTCAATGGCCATGAACAGAAGAAATCATTTGGATGCCACATGGGCTCAAAATTCTGTACTAGCTGAACATCAATACAAACTTGGGTCTGTCATCCTTCAGCTGCAAAGGAAAGAAGTCAGTGAAAGTGTATGCTGAGCAACAAAAAACATTCTTCAGTACAACTATGTATGATTCTGTGCTAATAGGATCAAAACTTCCCAGACAAATTCAGAACACCTCTCCCCTTAGGTTATTGACTAAGATTATCATGACTGCACTTACTCAGTCCTATGAGATATGTATTACCAGTCAAAATAGTGTGGTCTTTTTCTGGGTTCTGATTTTGTTCCTCACTTGTTACAAGTGACTTTTCTAGATAATGCAATCAACCCTCTTTCTGCTTATCTTGGCATAAGAAATATCTGTGTTTGGAGTTATGCCTCAGGATTTAAAAATAGCTCTTAGATATCACTCAGCTTCCAAATCCCTGCAGGAGAAATGTTGGAGGAAAAGGCTTCTCCAAATAAGAAACTGTCAGTAATAACCTCTACTACAGAGGAGATATTTTCCAAAACTAAGGCGCTACACAACTTGGGTACTTTGACTCAAACATCACCTTCAGTATGGACTTGTGATGCTGTGACTGGATCCTATACACCCTTTGTTCTAGGGCACCCCCCAGTCTCTGTTAGAAGCTGGAACTTAAACCTTTTTACTGCAAGCTACGTCCATGTTCTGACAGGTGTGAGGTGAATGCTCAGCCTGTATAGCAACATCCTATCTTCGAAGAGCTGCTTCCATATCTCAGGGTTTTCTCCCAGTCAGAACAGACAACATGAATCACTTTCTATTCTTCAAAAAGAAATTTAAAAATAAAAAAAAAGGCAAAGTTTGGCTTTAAGTTACTACTGTTTGGTCCTGTTAAGGTTTTAGGTGGTGTCATGATACACGGGTTAAAATGTTGCCTTCACTTTGCAACCGTTCACATGTAGCACTTGTTAAAAGGATTGGCTTATAGCATACATGTGTTAATGTTATGAAATAAATGCTCTTTAGTGAGTCATTGCCTCCTGACAGACCACATATGAACGATGTTAATATTCAGATGAAATTGCAGTAATAGATTGCTTGAACTACCAAGTCTCTACCCTTTCCTCCTTGTTTGCTGTCAGTTGTAGATTACCACGTGTCACAGTTTACACAAAATCCCGTGTGAACAGATTGCTAAATGCACTGCAGTGGGTATTGCTGTCTGCAGGTTACATGCATTCCCACTGGACCTCTGTACAGGGATGTTTGGGCATGGCAGGATTATGTGTGATTTGATCTAAGTAAAAGGTTTCTGTTGTTATCACCAAATTTTTAGCATGGATGCTTTAAGAATATTTGTCATTTCTCAGTATGTATTCTCTTAGTCTTACTGTGTTTCTGGACTCGCTTGGCTCTGTTTTACTTCCTCAGTGGATCCATAATATTAATTTAAACCATTACTTTCTTATTAATTCTGATATATGTTTTTCTTCCATGCTGTTTCTGCTTTTATTGAAGCACTTGTTCTTGTGGAATGAGTAATAAAAAGCAAAAACATTTCATCTCTATTAATAAACGGGATCTGTTATCAGTTTGCCTTTTCAGGGTCTGGTAGCCATCACACACAAAAGAGCTGTTTTTCTAAAGCTGGGAAGAATATTCTGGCATTATTCCTTCTCCTCTGAATGTCCAGTGGTTGACACAGATAATATTTAGGCCTGCTTCATTTAGCTTCAAGAAGAAAAAAAAGGAAGATCAAAATTGTGGGTTATGTGATTTCTCATTTCCCTATGAGTGCCAGGGAGCAGTGAAGGACAGCTTTGAGCAGGGCAGTGGGAATCGCTGTGTTTAGAGAATGAAGTTGAATGAGATTATGGAAGTTTGAACCCTACTGGTTCCTCTCTCTGGAGTGACATTTCCTGGTTACACTCCTAGTATGGTTATTTCAGATCTGTGTCATCCCAGCACATCACTCCCAGTGCCTCATACATCTGGAAAATTTGTCTTGGAGGAGTTTTAGAACTCAGTATTCAAAATGGCTTAATGTATACCAGTAAGTTGTCTGGCAACTGAAGTGGTGCTCTTTTCTTTCTTTCCAGTGGTGTTTTATGTATGAATCAAACCAAGCTTTGCAAGCTTTTTTTTTGCCCCCTCATTTTGACCATTTTTTCAGGAGAAGTGAGGTTGAGTGTTATCCTAGACCTGTTTGTTCTCTTCCCTGTATTCCAGGAAACATAATCTTTGGGTTCTTCCATGTGATAGACTATGCTTCAGTTCCAGCAGACATTAAATAATTATGACTTATCTTTTATAATATTTTATTATTAACATTAATAAGTATTTTTTGTATTTTTATTTATTGTTATTGTTGTATTTTCTCTGTCTACATTGTTGATAAAGTGAAATGAAGCAACTTTTCTTACCTGTGTCTTACCTCACTGAAGTCAGCTTGCTTTCAGGCAGAATTTGGCCTCTAATATTTAAGTGGTTTCAACAGTTTGTTTTAATTTACTCATTGAAACAGTATGAAATAAAACTTTTCTATTTCTCTGGCTCTAACTGTAAATTCTTTTTTTCCTTCAATATTAACCTTCAATGTGGTATTTTCAAAATTCTAGGCAATTCTCTTATAAATGTATTTTCTTCTCTAAATTGTTAGTAGTTCTTTTAGTATCTCACCTAATGAGAAAGCTATGTCCTAACAATTGACACATAATGTCTGGCCATGAATATTTCAGCCTTACAGCCTGAAAATCAGATCCCTTGGCAGCAGCGAGGACGTTGTTGCCTAAAGCAAAATGAATTATAGGGTTTTGGGTCTGATTTCAAAGGTCTGGTGGGGATTTTAATTTAATTTCACTGTTAATAATGTAAAATGTTTGCACACATAATATTTTTATAAGTTTGGAGGTAATAGGAATTGTAAGATGAGTGATAGTCTTCACTCCCACAAAAGTTTTCAGTGAATCCCTTGCATTTTTATTTATTTAAGAACTTCTGCTAGGTGTTTTGGGGAGCTACTAGGCTGTCTCTAGCACAAAAGTATCTGTCTTCTTTATGTGGAAGTTGTGATGTAATTTATTTAACACCTGTGATACTGTGCACAGGAATATTGTGATGAACAGTTGCAGAAATTAATTATTAATTAATTGGCTTGCAACCGTCTAGCCGTTCACTAAGTACCATTGCCAGTACCTTCCGTCAGCATCTCTTTTATTTCCTTGGTTTTTTTTCCTTCTTCAGCCTTCTCATTTTTTACAATCAGTTGTTCTATGTTGATGAAAATCACATTTTTTAATTCTTTGGGGACTGAAGTCTCTCAGTGTTTCTGTATTAATCTTAGCAATAAATAATATTGAGGAGATTGATTACAACTTTTTCTTGGTGGGAAAAGGAGACCATGAGATAAATAACAGTTATTATTTCTTGGTCAGATTAGTTTCTGAACGTTTGCTGTGAAAATGGACTTGCTTAGCAAAGCAAGTCAAAGGAAATGACATCATAGAACGTTAACGGAGCCTTTTGTTGCTAGTTAATTCAAGCTGGTTTTCATTGATCTGGTTCTCTAGCACTGCTTTCCTACTTATTTGCCTGTCTTTGAGTAGTTTTTGTTTGTTTGGGTTTTTTGCAGGTCAGAATTAACCTCCTGCTGTGATGCAGTTCACAATTTTGTTGCTTCTCAAAACAACAGCCCACTGGGAAGTAACATGAGTTACGAAGTGGACAGTAAAAAGACTATCCTCATTACAGAGGACATTTTTAAGATGTTGCCTGTGGTAAGAACTGTATCTTGTTATTATAATCACAGTATCATATATATATTTTGGGTTAGTAATTGAGATGCTTTGATTCTTCTGGAAAAGACCCATCAGCTCCTGTATGTACTTTATGCACTTCTTTATTCACCTCGCAAGGTGGTTATGTTTTCAGCCTTCCTCTGCAGTGGTAGAGGCATTTATAGGGGATCATAGATTGGAGGTAGAGTTGTTACAGAACACAAGCAGTGCCTGGCTTGGCAGCCAACTGTATTCAGGAGCAAATACTCTGATAATGTTTCCCTTGCTTTTATCATTCCCGTTTTTTAAGGCATTTCAGTGTGGAAGAACACTTCAAATTCCTTATATGCCCGTGCCAATTCCGGTGCAGGCTTGGGCATGTGATTTATGAAAGCTATTTTGGTGGTAAACCTGATACAGAATAGCACAGAACAGAATAGAATAGAACAGAGTAATTTCAGTTGGAAGGGACCCACAATGCTCATCTAGTCCAACTGCCTGACCAATTCAGGGCTGACCAAGTTAAAGCATGTTATTAGGGATTGTCCGAATGCCTTTTAAACACTGACAGGCTGGGGACATTGCCCACCACTCTAAGAAGCCTGTTCCAGAAATTGACCATCCTCTTGGTGAAGAAATGCTTCCTAATGTCCAGTCTGAACCTCCTCTGGTGCAGCTTTGAACCGTTCTGATGTGTCCCATCACTGGATACAGGGGAGACAAGATCATCACCTTCTGCTTCCCTTCCTCAGGAAGCTGTAGAGAGCAGTGAGGTTACCCCTCCTTTTCTCCGAGCTATGTAAGTCCAATGTCCTCAGCCACTTTTCATAGGACATTCCTCCCAGCCCTTTCACCAGCTTTGTTACCCACTGTGGCAGGGTGTTTGCAGCCAGAAACACAGTCTGAGAAAAGGAATCAGATTTTGTATTTTAGGATTACAATAGACATACAAGATCTTGAGACTAGACAAAGAGGTTGTATTTGGTTTCTTGAAGCTAAGAGCACATGGGAGACCTTACCCATCTCTGGCATTCTTGATTTGTGAGATCCCAGCTACCATGAATCTAGTTCTTCCTAATGCTGCTGTGAATCAGTCTTTACTGACTTCATTGCAATAGAGGATATAGTGGGTCCAAATTTAAGCGGAAGAAAGAAGAAAGCCACATGTTTCACGTGCACTTATTCCTGCTAAGTTAGTCAGAATTGTCTGTCCTTTGTGTTCTCCTACTGTCCTTTCAGAATTGAACCAAATATTTGAACATGTTTTGTAATATATTGCCAGGCAATAGGATGTTTGTCACTTTCCCCACACTTTTTGCCTTGTTCATAACAGTGTCCCTTCCTGCTTCTCTTTGGGCAAGCTGATGAGAGAAGAAGGAAAGATAATGCTTTCCATGAGAAAATTTTGACTCACTTTTACAGCTGGGTTTAATTTCTGCAGTCAAAGTATCCCAGCTGTTGACCTCTGATGAATGTCAGTGCTCCCACAGCAGAAGAGGTTGAGCAAGAAGTACAAAAAGTTTCTGAGACTGGGATAACAGCCAGCTATATTAGTGTCAACCCAAATAGCCAACAATTTACATTCATTTGCTGGGTTGTGAACAGTGCTAGCTCTCCAGTGGATGCATTTAGCTCCCACTCAGCTTCTCCACTGCAAAACAGCAAGCTGTAACAAGAAGAGGAGCAGAGAGGGTGAACAGCCAGAAGCAGTAACCTCTTCAGTGAGGCCTTACATTCACAAAGAGTTAAGCCAGGGCACATCATTATCCTTTGCAGCATCTTCAGGTTTCCCTAAATTCATTGTTCTGCTTCAAATGTAATTGTGTGATGACACAAGTGAGGAGAATATACAGTTACCTTCTATTAGCGAGAAAGTAAATGACTGTATGGAAACCCCCAGTCTGTTACAGTACAAAGAAAAATGGGTAAAGTTAAACTATCTTCAGTATAAATTACTTACTTAGCTTGTCAAGGTTTCAATCCACTATTAGATAATTTTAGTGTTAAGTGTATTTAAAAGGTACCCAGTTTTAACAATCCAGTGTTATTCTTTCAAAGTTCTGATAGCACAGGTAGCAGTTTTCTGTCTGTTGGTGCCTATTTTTGGTTCTTGGCTGTCCAGTTTTGGCGATCCTGTCTGCTAAATGGTGAATGCTTTTACTGGAATTCACCAGATTAAACCTGCAAGAGCAAATAGATACAAAGAAACAATCAAAACATTTATAAAGAATTGTCTGCATCTTTTTATTTGTTTGCAGTCCTCTCCTCTTTCAGTCTATCCCTTCAAGAACTGTGCTGTGGTTGGAAATGGTGGCATTCTGAAAAATTCCAGCTGTGGAGCTGAAATCGATAGTTCTGACTTTGTGTTCAGGTAGGAGCTGCTGCTTCTTCCTGAAGTGTATCCAACATTTCTAAAAACTTAGCAGGGTTGGAAGCATGCCAATGCCAGTTTGTAGCAATGAGGAAGGATCTTGACAATTCTTTATTTATGCCTCTTTAAGCGTACTTCTGCTTTGTAGTTTTCAGAACGCTGCTTTCTAATTAAAGGGTGGGCTGGATGGATACATGCATGTTCTGTGATTAAAAAGACAGCTGTGATGTGAAATGTGATTGTCTGAGAGCCTGACTTTTCTGGTCATTTAACATCCTTTAGGAGACTGTATTAAATGTCACATGTATATCTCTGGTTTTACGAAGTGTTTACTTAACTGTAGTTTGGCTCACTGATGTAGTGATTTAATTGCCCCAATATTTGTTTCATTTTCTGTTACTCATTAAAAAAATTAAGTATCTATTTAAGTAGTTTTTTCATCTCCTTCTACAGACTGGCAGAAAACCAGGCACACTCCAAGCATAATTCAGCCCACTTCGTGTGACTTACAGTTTGTAGTTTACGCAAAGAAACAGAGTAACAGAGGGAAGGCTCTTCTCTCAGTGACGCCCAATCACACAGCATGCTGGATTTTGTTTCCTTTCCTTACTTTTGCCTATTATTTGGGCTTTTGAAAATCTAAAAAAAAAAAAAGTCTTCCCAGTTAGATAACTGTTTTAATAGAAAGAGAAAATATATGTACTAAGATGCTAAACTTACTAAGTGACTGAATTTTAAAAAAGGTTTTCTTTACATTTTACAGAAATTACTGTTTCTGTGATAGGGCAAGTTACGCTGTTGTTAGAACAATTTCAGCAGAAATGCATTGTTTAGGCAAGAAGGGCAATATTTTCTAGCAGCTAGCATAGGGCATTCATAGACTGGCTCCTCCTGGGATTTTAACTGTGCTCCTGGTTTGTGATACGATTTATGAAAATGAGCTCTCTGTGCCCTATTTTAACCATCTGTACAGTAGATTAAATATTTTTACTAGAAGTGCTGTAAGCCTTATTTAATATTTGTAAAGTGCTTAGACATCCCTGGGAGCTGACATGAAAGTGTCATTGCACAAGAGAGGAATTTGCAAATAATAACTGTAAAGCATTTCTGGCACACATCTGTTTAAGTGAATGTTTCTCAATTTCAGGTGTAACCTCCCTCCAACCACAGGAAACATCAGCAAAGATGTTGGCAATAAAACAAACCTTGTGACTGTTAATCCAAGTATCATAGCTCAGAAGTGAGTACTACTGCAAATCTGTTTCTGCGCAATGGTGAATAATTGTTTGACATGATTTAGATTTTCATGGAAATCTGTTGGGATACCAGCATAGAGAGCAGTGCATGTAGGTTACCCCACTGAGCCTCAGTTTCCATGTAAAATGTATAGTAGTCTAAATGGAAATCCTCTGAACTTGGCCTTTTTTGTAGCATAAAGGAGTCAGCAATACCCAGATTTGCAAGAGCCTTGGCTGATACTAGTCAACAAATTATGGCAGAGTGGAATTGGTGATTGTAAGCCCCAGCCTCTTCTTTTTCCCCTCATGACCCTCATGACCCCAAGCATTTAGAAAGGAATTGTAATCATAAGTCAGGAAAGCCTGGAAATGGGTGTCCAGCTCTTTCAGCAGGACTGTGAGCACATGTTTTTAGGTAATGAGCTTAGAGGCTGTTCTGATGAAGGCTGTTTCCTGAATGGAGGCCCGTTTTCTGTCATCCATTTTTTCAATCCACACGAAAGCTGCTTGCTCACACAATTTTTTCTCAGCAGAGGTGGGTTTTTTTTCACCTTCTTGATGAAAAGAAGATCTAATAAGGCCAGCCTGACTAATCTGACATCTTCAGCAGGCTGGAACTGCAGCTTATCTATGAAAAGAACTGCTGTGGCATGTTATTTACTGCCTGCTAATCTTACTGTGTCTTATTGTCTGTCATAACTGTATTGTCCAAAAGACAACATCAGGCAAAGCTTTTTTTTTTTCCTCCTTGAAAGGAAGAAGGAAAAAGTACAGTGAGTACATAGAAATAACTAACAGGCATTTTTCTTTGATTCAGGGACAGAACTTTGTTTTTTGCCATGAGTACTAACCATGTTAATGGTTACCCAGCCCTTTTTGACTTAAATGAAGATGAATTATTGCTTCTCCAAAAATAGATTTAGCTCATTCATGTTAGTGGGGCTGTGCAAGAATATGAGAAAAGGAAATTGTCCAATGACTCAGCATCCTTGGTGTCTACTGACCTGATCCACAATTTTTCTGGGCTTGATCAAAGTGTTCTGCCAGAGCTGCACTAATTTTTTAGCGTAATCAAGTCACACTAGGGTTAATAGGAGTTACACTGAAGGAAATAGGAGCTAAACCTGTGTGAGGATTAACTGAGATTATAAGAGGATTTAATGATTTTTAAAAATATTTATTTAAATATTCAGAGAACACAGTAAATGCTTTTGAAGAAGAATCAGGAAGCAGCTTGGTACCATTTAGCAAAACTAAGTTTGTTTCTTCTCTCAGGAGATGTATTGAGACATTATTCCATGTAATTTCTAATATCATGTTTGCATACTGGTTTAGTCTGATGTTAACATTGTTAACGTTAATCACCTTTTGAACTGTGTCTGTCAGGGTGTACAATATAGGTTAACTCTCTTGGAGAAAACAGTTCTTATGTGTCCTAATGGAACTGGGCTACACTTCTTGCAGTGGCAGAGCTGGAAAGGAGATTGAGACAAGGTTGAGTTGTCCAGATTTCTGATCTGGAAGATCAGAGATTTGAATTCTGTCCTGGAGGTTTAGTACTTTACACTGAGTAAAAACAGAGACAATTCTTGGAGTAGAGGCCAGAAATTCACCCTTCAGCCACTTTTCCTAAACATAGGCTGAGGCATTTCTTGCTTGTTTTGGCTATGTGACTGTTGCATGCACAGAGACTGAAGATCAACAGGAGGGCCTGAGTCTCATTAATTTTGTTTCAGAGTCTGGTGGTAATGGCACTTTTTTGGGAAGCAGAAGCTGTAAGTTTAAACCCCTTCAGATTGAGAAAGAGTGTATCACTCCTTGCACTAATTTAGTTGTGCAAGAGGTAACTCTTCTGTGAGTGTTTTGAATGGAAAGGGCAGTGGCTGCTGTCCTCTGTCTTGAAGTGCTGCATGGAAAGAGGGTTTGAACCTAGTGAAGTTGTGAAGGGAAATTAAACCAATTTTTCCATCTTCTGCTGGAGCCATTTGTGAAAAGTGGACTCTGGTAGCCTTTAAAAGATGAAAATACACTGCTCAAATAGACAACTACCTACAAAAGAGGACTCAGTGCTTTTGGTCCCAAAGGGGATGGAAGCTCCGTGTGTTTAGGTGATTCAGAAAAGTCAGATATATAGAGTGACCCCATTACTTGTATCCCTTCTTGGATAACTTGGGAATTTCACTAGTCACTATTTGGGAGGGCAGAATTATCCAGTGGTGAGAACTAAGTCTCTTTACTCTTTGTTGGGGACTGAAAGCATCTGACAATAAATCCTTGTCATTTGTGAAGTTAAAGCTTTAAGTCTTTATAGATCTCCATGTGTTCTCTTTGTAGTTGAAGGAGATAAACCAGCATGCCTATATTTCCACCTATTTTGAAAGTATATCAAATGCAGGTAAAACTACACTAATCTTTAACACTCTGAGACTGTTCATATGCATCCTTGGATTTCCACACAGGGCAGACACAGAGATTTTGAAGAGAGATTTTTGTATACCTATTGATGTAAGAAACACATTTCACAAATACAGTATATGTTGGTACATTAGTGTATTTTTAAACAGAGAAAGTATGAACACAATAGTTTCTTTGCATTTTTCTTGAATTGATCAATTCTGTAAACAGGTCCTAGTCTCATTAGCAGTGAATTTGATCTGCTTCAGTATCTCCTGTGTTGCCAATTCAATCCTATGTAGTGTGTTCTCATTATACAATACTCAGATTTTCATAGCTGCACATATGACAACTTTTAATAGGGTGATATAAATTTGCAGTGTAGACAGGCTGAACTGGTGCAGCAGAGTTCATATGCATCTTTGCAAGTGCAGTTGTGCTGTTTTTGTCTGTAATGTTTTTATCAATACTACATTCTAGTCCTAAGATTTTGTATTTTGCAGATACAACAAGCTAAATGAAAAGAAGACAGAATTTCTGGAAAACATTGCAGTCTATGGAGATGCTTTTCTTTTACTGCCAGCATTTTCCTTTAGAAGCAACACAGCCACTTCTTTTAAAGTATACCATACTCTGAAAGAGTTTAAAGCAAACCAAAGGGCAATATTTTTTCACCCCACCTATCTGAAAAGTCTTGCCCAGTTCTGGAGAACTAAGGGTGTGAAAGCCTACCGGTTGTCATCTGGTTTTATGATCACTAGTGCTGCTCTTGAGCTGTGTGAGAATGTGAAGCTTTATGGCTTCTGGCCTTTCTCAAAATCCACAGAGAAGATGCCAATCAGCCACCACTATTACGACAACCAGCTGCCTAAACCGGGTTTCCATGCAATGCCCAAAGAATACAACCAGATCCTTCAGCTTCATGGCAAAGGCATATTGAAGTTGCAGTTTGGTAAATGTGAATCAGACTAAAAAGGTAGGTCCCATTCTTACCACGTAAAATGTCTTTATTTCACTAATATAACAAGGGAAAACTTGTTTTACAAAGTATGAGTCTGTTCTTCCTTAGAGAGACATTTCTACCTTACACTTAATGAAAGCTGCATTCCTAAATAATTGAAAGATTGGAGCTTCCTGAATAAATACGTATCACAGAGTTGAGAAATGTTTCTAACTGTGAACATTAGATGGGGAGCATATCTAAGTACAGATTATCCCCATAAGTCATAGTCAGTAGTGTCTCCTCATCTCAGATACATGTCTCTGCCAACCTGTGTTTGGTTTGGTATCAGTTCCCAGGAACCAGCCTCCTTTGAGAATTGCTTTATTAAAGACATTCACATATTGTGATCTTCTAAAGGAGACACCTAATCCTGGCACAGCCTTTCCAGATGTATACAGAGAGCAGAGTAAGGATGAGGATTGTTCCATGACAGGGAAGCATGCATCCATGGCCTCACTCCCTCTTGTTAGGTAAACATTAGAACAGCGTGCGCTCGCAGCCCAGGGCTGTGGAACAGCTTGTGGAGGGCAGTGAGTGAGCTGCCAAACACTACAGCAGATCTTGCTGAGCATTTTACCTTGAGGCAGCTCATCTTCTGGGAGTTACAAATATAGGATGAAGTGTCATTCCCTTTCCTCTATTCTTTGTCTCAACCCCTTGGACCTCTACCTTCTGTGTATTGCCTCAGAGAAATGCAGGACAGTCTGGCCTCTGACCTTGAGCCAATTTACCGTGTACACACTAGAGATGACTCTGAAAAGATCTGCGTGCATGTTTTCAATCTTGATTTACCCTGTTGACAAAATAAGACCAATTTGTATAAATTCTTCATCTTTTAAACTAACTCAGAAATTCCTGAGCTCACAATACTGTTGTCAGGGTCTCCTTTCACAGAACTCTATTTTTCCAGGGGGTTCAAGTTAATATAACAGTAAGTGAAGTGTACAGTAGAACTGCCATTGTATACAATATACTTTAATTGGACTGATGTAATCTTATGACTGTATTACTCAAATAAAGTAAAATAGCATCATCTTGTTCAAGCCAGAAATTTTAAGCTTAAAAGCTAAGGGCTTTTCTTCTGGCTACGTTCTGAAATGTTTTTGAAAATATCCTTTGTTGGTATTTAGAAAAGCATGTTGTCAAAGATACATTCACACTTAGTTTATCATGAGAGAATGCTAAGTTTTAAAATAGCAGATTGCTAATACCAATTGCTAGGCACGATTTTATTCAGTTTCAAGCGTTTTTTTTAAGAAATAGAAAAATAAATGGCTTTCGCAGATTATTAGAATAATATAAAACCTGTGAGAAAGGACCTAAAATACATTCTTCTAGTCCATGGCAGTAGATTACCTAGGAGGAGTTGAATTGTATATATATATACAGTTTCATGTGGCTAAGGTATGCTTTTTTTGCTTGTAAAATGTTGCAGCATATTGGAAAGGTTGAGAAATACATAATGCATTTTTCTTAGTGGGTAAGATGTGTATGTCCAGCAGTTTCCATTTTAATGATTGTTGCTATAATATAAATAACTGGAGACACACTGTGTAATTTTAATTGTAGTTAACTACACCAGCTAAGAAAATGAAGGGCAGCTCTTTAGAAATATTTACTCTAGAGAGAAGCAGATAGAAGCCACAAAAATGTAAAAGTATCTGTATGTGTTAATTAAATGCTGTCCATGCTTGACAGACTGAAAATCACTTGTGGCCAAATTTGCAAAATAAGCTGTAAAGAAGAAAAAACACAAGAAGAAGGAGTTGTGCTGCCCTAATTTACACTTATATTTGCAAAGAGAAAACCAAAGAAATTAAATGCTTTCAGTATGAGCTACCATGCTGCAAGTATTATCAACTATTAGAGATAATTGAAATTCTATAATGAGTATATTTCACTGAAGATGACCTTTTCTAAAAATTGAACAATCTCCTTTCTCTTTTCAATTTCCATTTTATATTCTTCTCCATGCTCTGTTGTTCTTCCCTGCTAGTGGGTAGCTTAAGGTTCCTTACACCGGTGGGTGCCCACAGAAGGCTCAGGCAGAACTTCCCACACACATTACTGGGACACAGAAGTTTGCTGCAGTAAATAAAAAGGGAAGGAAGCTGCTCTGCTGCAAACCCCTATAGGGAGAGTATAACTGCATCCCAATTAATCATTTTTGGCAATATTACTCCTAAACACCATCCTTGCCCATTGGAAAGGTGAACTTTTCTTATTGGATAGAGAGAATTATCAGATGTGAGAGCCCTGCAGAGTCCCACAGTGTGGGAAATTCTGCTTTAATATCCTCTCCTGTATCTTTATGATTATGTTCAACAGACATGTACAGGTTGTCACTACAGTAGGTGCCCACCTATCACAGAGGGTCAAACAGAAAATGCAGCAACAGCAAAATCTGAGATATAATTAAAGTAATGATCTTTATTATTTTGTATTAGATTATCAAATCATTTTTGCTCTGGCCCTGCAGCTGAAGGAAGTCTTGTTTGTTCATTGGTTTAACCTGATAAGCCTGAAGGGCATGTCATTAGCTTCAAGTAAACATAGGTTCAAGGAGGGGAAATGACCTGACTCATATTTAAAAATAGAAAAAAAAATAAATCTGATTAGAAAAATTGTCAGATGATAAGTTAATCAGACTGGCATATATTTGATTGCCCAGAAGCCTGGTTAAAATGCAAATTTTGTCTGACCGAGAATCCATCAGGTTTTCTGCTTGCTAGAAAAAGACAGCAGGGAAAATGAGTATGTGTTGCTTTGACATACAGAACAGTAACATTAAGCAGCTGCTCAGAGGAGTCAGTCAACAGAAAAAAAACACCGAAAGAAAGAGTGAAACTGAGACTCTCAGCCTGGGGAAAACAACATTGCTTAATTGTCTGAGCAGAAGGACTGAGGAAGGAGGGCTTGAGCAGAGGTGTGCTGGTGGTTAGGAAGTAAGAACTGCTGAACCTTCCACTGTGTAAGTGTATCTTACCTGGAAAGTAAAAATTAGGCATGATTTTTTTAACTCCAACCAAACAATTAAATGCAATCTCTTTCTGACAGAGAGCAGCAGTGACTCCTTCCACCCAAGGTGGAGCTGCCAGAGCAGCATCCTGTAAAGCAGGGGGATGCCTGTTTACTTGCTCAGGAGCTAACCTCAGAAAGAATCATTTTGTTCCAACCTCTGTCAGCATGTAATACTTTTTTAATCTTGAAATTTGCTGAAATCCAAGTAAGTGATAAATACTGTTACGCATAACCTATTTATAACAGTAGAATGCCAACATGAGCTTAAATTCTGTTGAACTTCTTTATGTCTGTGGTGTCTCAGTGTAGCTAGAGAAATAAGAACCCACACCTACTTTTAATTACCTTGAGAAAAATTATACCACATTTTAAAATAAGAACACATCTGAATACCTCTCAGGCAGCCAAATTGCAGACACTCCTTGACTTAGGAAAATATTATCCAATGTGAAATTACTAGATATTGAAAGAAAGGTTTTCTGCCTTAGAAGCCCTGCAGTACAGCTTTTAAGCACACACTTTGCTCATACTTTCAGTGAACTAAATTTGCATTTTAAGAATAATATCAGTAATGAAACAAGTGGAGATAAATTGCTTCTGGTTTAGTTAAAATCCACCAGAATAGAAAAGTAGACATTGATTCAAATTATAATTTATGTTAGATATCAATACAAATGAAGAAATATTCACATATCCAGAAGAGTTTTGTTTTGGTTTTCCACAACAGAACTATCATGTTGAAGAAACAGAGTAATTGCAACCTCTGGATATTTCAAACTATGAGTAAGGTAATATAATTTAGAACACATCCATGTTCAGATTAGCAGTGAGTATGTCCCCATGAAGATACTGGTTAGACCCAGCCTTTCTTATCTTAGGAAACTTGAAGAGTGTGGTGCAGGTGGGGTAAGCATGAGCAGTTCTGGGGGTATTCCAATGAAAGAATCTTCCTTTAGAAAGAGCAGATGCTCAAGTTAGACCAGGCACGAGCATTCCAGCTTAGCCAGGAGAATTCTGAGAGCCTGTGATTCTGTATAGTATATCTCACAGACTCACAGTCTGAAACACAGATGAAAAGCAGATGCAGAAGGTGCAATGTATACACAGGAGACTAAACTATTGGCTTATTTCAAATATAACAAGCAGTTTTTCCACTATACAAGAAATACCAATAACCTATTTTATTGTTTTAATTCCAGGATGGTGATCCTAAGGAGACAATTTGTGTGTATCTCAGCAATTCAGTGTTGGATTTGATCTGATGTGATTTTGTGAGCATTAAACTTCATTATTACAATAGAGAAATATTTTACACTGGGGGAGAAAAGGGAGTGATTTTTTCACACAGTGACTGCTACATTTATGAATTTTGAGTGATCATTTTTTAAAATACAAAGTAACAATTATTTAGAAAATTCTGAAACTCTGTACTATTGGTTTAATTGGAGCAAAGCACAATCTCAGGATGGTGGCAATATGTGACATTCATAATGTTTTGCTTCTTAGATGATCATTAACATAGTTTGACATAAGATTTCTGGTTTTCTTGATATCACATAATATAGGCAATAGTTTCTGTATGGTGGCTGCATGAGTTGGCAGTGAACGTTTTCAATTAAGAACTTCATCCTGTAAATACTGGCATTTGTCTACAAGAGAGAAGTGATGAGAAGAGCTGCAGAGGAGTAATTAATTCAGAGCCATGTCATTCTTAGTTTGTCCCAGGGTGCACAGATGAGAAAATCCCTCAGGTTAGAGGTAGTTAAGTGGTTTATGGGCTTTCATTTTGTGGGCAATAAGTAATGCTGTAGATTTAATGGGCTTTCATTTTGTGAGCAATAGAGGATGCTGTGGATTTAATGGGATCACTCATATGAGTGATGTTAATTCTGAGAACAAGTATATGAAGGACCAGAGCTGTATAATTATTTATAAACCACCCTGCTTGCTTGTGTTCCTGTCTGAGATCCAGTTCAGCTCCAAATGAGGTCAGTGAACCAGGTTCCACAGTACAACCCCCAGAGTCCTGGTAGGGCATCACTTCTTGCCATTTCACCTCTGCATCTTGGCTGATACATGAGATGGAATTTCCATTAGAAAGATGATGGGTACCAAGCCTATAATTCAATTTCTTTTCATTTAGTAGAGCTTGTATCCATATGTGACTACAGGTAATGAAACTGCAGTAAGCATTATTAGAAGAATGTTCCTCTTGCCATCAACCCTAAGCTCTTCTACACCAGGACGTATGAGAAAAGTGACTACATGCACTTAATTAATAACCTGTGCAGTTCTTTAAGTTTTCCATTTGGCCCAAGAATACATGGGGAGCAAAATCCTGCAACAAGAGAAAGCAAAATATCAGCCCAGTGGAAAGGATCACTTTAACATTTACAGGAGCTATGATAAGCAGTTGTACCCCTAGCTTTTACTGCTTATATGCTTATATGTTCTACTGCAGAAAAATACCCCAACCAAGCAAGCAAACAAAATTAAAAAACTGTAATAACCAGATTCTGTTAAGTTTCACTGACTTTTTTAAGAGTCCTTTGAATGGTCAGTTAAAAGAGTGTCCTTTTCCTTTTCCAGTCAGATGCTCTCAGGTATTTCATTTACTGAAACTCCTTTGGCTACTGCAGCATTAAATCCTAAATCAACTGATTTAAAGAGCATTCAGTATTCCACTCTTCAAGGATTATATCTGCAAAACAAATTCCCACTTAAATGAATTGAACCTTACAAAATAAGGTTCAAAAAAGCCTTTTAAATATATACTTCGTAACAGCATTACTGCACTGTAATATTTGAAAGCTTACCTTGCAGCAGTTTTATAATCACATAAGCACTCCTGGAAGTATTAGAATCAATCATTACGGTTACAGGTCTGTTGATCGAGATACATTCAGCATCTGGATTAATTTCCAAGATAATGATATCAGAATCCAGTATTACTCCTACCCAAGCAGAAGTATCCATAAATTCTGACTGCAAATATAAGAAATAAAGTCAATTTTTGAAAATAAGGGGGTTTAAAAAAGTACGTAGTGCTTTGGGGCAATGACTGATGCCATTAATACACATGTGGACCTCTGAATGTCAGTAGAGCATTTAACAGCTACAAAGACAGCAGAATTGAGCTGATGAGTCCATCTGTGTTACCAGCTGGTAACTGTGGTTTCAGCACCACGATCCACATTTTTTCTTCCCCAGCAGTGAGATTTTTGCCATTTCCTGGTCACAAGCATCTGCTGCTCATGTGCAGAGGGCTGGCTGCTGCAAGAACCTGCATCCATTTTACAAGTGTTATGGGTGATTGTGTATTGCAACATCCTAGTTATATGGATCAAAGACAAATTTGCTCCTAAAAGAGCATCTCCTATGCTATAAATCACTCACATGGACAGCCCCTGAGTGTTTTTAGTAGAAGCTGTGCAAAGCGATGTCATGTCCTTTGGGTGATGCAAGCAGCCAAGGCTGAGGAGAACCTTGCTGTATTTCATCCAGAGAGACAAAGGCACACCTGTGTTCACATGACAGTGACTTATTCCAGCCTAGTGTAGAGCAGTGAGATGATCTTGGCTGTGTAGCAGCTACATGGTTTGTCTTGGGGAAAATTCATACATCTTTTAGAGGTTCTTGCATTTTATCCAGAACAATTGCAAGTGCTCTGTGTGTACATAGAGGTGATGCAAAATCATTGCTCAGACTAAATTCAATTAACTACTCAGCATGAGTAAAGGGGCAAAAACTGGTTGTGTGAAGCAGAAGATGGGGAGAGGAGAAAATTAAATTTATTTGCAGTAAAGAAGCAACTTTTTTCAAAAGCATTTGTTAGTACCATATTGCATTATCTCAGTGAATAAATGTAAACAGTGTGCCATGAAGAGCTGAAGTTACAGTGTGTCTGAACTATTTCTGTGCAACTACATTATTTAAAACACGTGTGTATTAGTAAGTGGAAAGATCGTCAGAGTATATTTTAAGAGAGGTTTAGCCAAAAAGAGGAAACATAGTCTAGCTTCCTTGATGAAAAGAGGTCTTAACTGAAGGAGTGTGATGTAGCATTCACAAATCAGAGCAAATGGAAAATTCTGTAGCATGAACAGACTGACTTTTTAGCACTGTTTCCACAATATTTAAACTTGCCAGTGATCTGAAGACCTGCTCTTCCATGCTCTCAAGGCTCTCAATGATTTGTGTGGAACACAGAACTAATAAGGAATGCATGAAGGAATTGTTGACCTTTCCTACCCTTTCCTAGAAATGCTCTTAACTCTTCATAGAATAAAAATATACTTTATCAGACTTTAGATTAAGAACCTCAGGCCTTGCTCCAGACGTGAAGTTATTATGAGATGTTAGTTGCATCCGCTTCACTCTACAGGAGGGCACACATTGTACTCAGCTTTATTACAGCTATTGGTGCTATGTGCTGGGTGGCTGGGTTGTGTTAGTCTGTGTACAAGCTGGGCAAGTTAATAGTGGCATTTCTGCATCACAGGGTACAATTGGATTGACCAAGACTTGCTGAAGTACACTCACTGTGGGAAATGATATTTTCTTGTGTAGCTGAATAAATTATTTCTCATTTATTTTACTTCTGTGCCAGGTTAATAATAATAAATGGATTTTGTACCTGGCTGAGAATGTTTATGACACTTTTGCAAGACTGAGCCAGCATCAGTTTGGATTCAGGATTCTTGTCCAAAGGCTAGGAAGGACCTTTCAGTTCCCTCTATTTCATATGAGGAATATTCATTTTTAGGGTTTGTGGGCCTCCAATACTGTCACATGCTGTGGAATGAATATTGAGATTAAATAGTTTTCTAAAGATAGAAACACTGACAGTGTGCTAATATTTCTACTGTACCTTTGCAGAGGCTGACAGTGTCCTTGCACGATTGTATCACAGCACCATTAGATTAAAGGCTGCCTGGCTGCTTTTATTTCTTTTTCTCCTCTGAATCTCTAATGTTGCATCTTCCTTTAGGATCCAGTGCTGCGTTGAGTTGGTTATTTGTTTTTACCCTGTGGAGTACTGTGCAGTCCTGTTTAGTGTCAGTTAGGGAGTTTGTGTGACTGTGAATCAAACGCTGCTATGCTTGCAGCATAGTAAAACATTCTGTAAGTGACTGGGTTTACACCTCAGGGAAGGCAGCTTCCTGCGATATTCATGTTGCCTGACTGGAGGTGCTAAAGTTGGTCTGTAGCTCCACGGTGACCTAAGCTGGAGTTGCTGCGTGGTCCAGTCCCCATTCTTGTGCTGCACTCCTCCCTTCGTGCCCCGTCTGGCCTTGGCCTCATCCTACACTGAGCTGTTCTGGCACGCTGAGATGGCAAAACCCTACCATGGCAACAGAATGAGAAAATTGTTTCATGCCCAGAGACAGGGGAATTCCACAGTCAAAGCAAAGGAGGTGTAAGACCATGCAGGTGGGATTGTAGGGACACAACAGGAACCTTTTATTGTCTGACAGCTGTTGGACAGACCCAGTGGTGCCCTGAAAGCTTGACCAAGTCCAGAAGGTAACATTGCCGAGGGAGAAGGGAGAGATGGGCTCCTGCAATGGGGATTGGCAGCGTGGCAGCTGTTCTGGTGGGCCAGAGCCCATCTCTCCCTGTGGTGCCAGAAGGTGCTTAAGGCACCTACACTAAGGCTCTAGGTGCCTACACTGCTGATTATTGCCCACCCTTCTCTCTTTCCCATTACAGTCATTTTAACAAGCTGTTGACCACCGGCAGATTCAGAAACAATAAGTGGAAAAACTTCTCAGTTCACTGATGGTAAATTTGAATAAACTTGCTTGTTATTCAGCATGCCTTTGCTTTCAGTCTCATCTAATCCCAGCATCTTAAACAGCATATGCAGAGAACAGAGCTGAACAAAGTTGGGGGAGGGTGAGACCAGTTACTCTCACTTTTATTCTCTTTTCTTGGTACAGTAGTAAGATGATTGACATACCATCATGCTTGACAAAAGATTAAATTCTCTGTCTTGTGTGACTCAGGATAAGAAACTAAATTATTTAGGTGACTTTGAACCTTCAGTGGCTCTCTAAATTACTAGTGAAATATTCCTGTTGTTATGTATTAGTTGATTTTATTCAGTGCAAGTATCTGGATTGCTTAATTGATCTGGGTTGATTGATCGTGTACACCTTGAGCCTGCACACTGCTCCATGGTGGAGATACAGCCTGACACAACAATCTACGTTTAGAACCATTAGACCTAGAGATCCTTTTTTTGTCCTGTCACTTGCTCTTCTGTGACAAATTTGTGGAGGGCGGTCCTGGATATCCATGTGGTAGCTCCTCCAGGGACACTCAGGTTCACAAAGCATGCATCCACCTGTATACAGGAGTCTGTGAGACCAAGCCCAAGGAACATTCCATGGAGTGCTTTATTCTGAAACAGCTCTATCTCAAACAGCTAATAGCCACTTGTTGCATGCTTTGAAACAGTAGACTTCTTACACATGAGCCTTTTAGTTCAACATACGTTAGTTTGAAATATTCAAAACCAGGTAATTCTTCATCCTGTGGTACTTCAGCAGCAGGTCTCTTTACTCTCTAGGTCTGCTAGCCAGCAACAGTGACAAGGGAGTGTGTAGTTACTTTATGAGACCCGACTCTCTTTATTTTGAATTCTGTCATTTTAGGCAGGATCATCCTTCTCCGAGTTTCTGGACAGGCAAATTTCAAATGCTGCTGATCTCTCAGGGTACTCTGGGGAAATCCTTAAGGCTTTTCAGCTGCAGAATACAACAAGTGGACAGATTTATATTTATTAAGCTTTGTTCCAGATTTTCATAAAGTATTTAATTGGCTCTAAATTATCATTATGATCAAGTAGAGCAGAAACACTCTGCTGCATGCCACTAAACAAAGGAACTATTGCTGTTATTTCGTGGTCTCCTTTCATAAGGGCACATTTCAGAATACCTTCCTATTCTGGGAACACGGCTCACCAGGGGAATGACCCAGGGTTACTGGGTTACAGCTACAGGGGTAGCAGCCTGTCAGTGTGCTCTCGGTGTCGAGCAAATTCCAGCAACACAACAAGAGCTTAATGCGATGGGAGGACATCAGCTTGAGTTTGCCATTGACCAAGGAGTAAGCATAGTACTGTGATGTGTGGTAATTGAGCTCACATCACTCTGAGCACAAGCAATAATTGCCCTTGGGTGGCAGGTGTTGCCAGATACTGGTTTAAGGATGAAAACGGTCTGGCTGTGAAATACAAGGAGTGGCATCCTCATGTTGCCATCAAAAGAACATTCAAGTGTGTCTTTTGCTAAATGCTGATGTACCTTCAGCAATATATCAGTGTTTGTTGGTGCACCTGGTACTGCTGTGTCTTGTCTTTTTCTCATCCCTCTTTTCTCCAGTGAGGGAGAAAACTCGCAATGCATGATGGAAGTATTTAATGATCCCATCATGGTTTCAAGGCAAGAGCCCATCAGAATGAATCATGCTAATGGTTGTGACAGGATAGCCTATTGTCAATATTGCTGGGTTTAAATTCCTCACTATTCACTTTAGTTGCTGACAAGAGAAGATTCTTCACAGCAAGTCTGTAGTTCAACAATATGCTAGGCTTCTCAGCTCTTGGTTTGACTGTGAGATGTTTCCCTAAAAACACCTCCTCCTTGGTGTATTTATTGTCAGTGTTTACAGTGCAAACCCATTCTTAAATTCTTATGACACAGGAGTGTAACAGTTGGTATTTCTGCATCTTTATATCTATTATTTATGTAGTATCTTCATATATATTCTTTATGTTAATATTCTTTATATTCTTTTCTTTGAGTACCTAGTTAAAATTATTTTAAATATCCCTTTTTTTAAATGCCACCAGAGTAAAATGTGTGGGAAGTTACATAATGTCACCTAAAAAAACAGTCATACAAGCCAAAATAACTTTAGGGGTATTTTACTGATTTCTGGAGGAGTATTTTCATTAGTCATTTGGACACTTGTGTCTCAGATTTATCTTTTTAGGGTAGGTCTAAGGGGCAACCTCTGCTTCTGATTTAGTTTAAGATCTGTAAGTGAGAAAACAGGTGAATGGAGAGGTCCTACATGGGGCTGCTCCTCAGGGATGGCAATTATTTGGCTTTTCTTTTCAGAGACTGGTCCATGTGTCAAAAGGTAATTTCATAAACTTACCATGATAGCTTTTGCCCAGAGGTTTCACTGTCTCTTAAAATGTGTGTTGTTTGCATTCATTTCAGCTCCATTCTTTCCAATGCAATTGTCAAAGCAGAGCTTATTCCCCTGTGGAGCTGGTATAATTGTGCTCCTCCACATGCGCCAAGCTCTGTGTGAAGCTGCTAGTGTAGGCTCTGCTGCTGCTGTTCCAAAAAGGTTCCTCAAATTCTCTCAGTGCTGAACTTATTTATGTTTTCAGATGTGAACTTGATATTGTCTGAGTAGAATGTGTGCAGCGTAATATAGAAATGTCTCTGTGCAGGGTTTAGGAGGAGGCAGGAGCCCCTCAGCCGTGTGTGTGCTTTTATTACAGAAAACCAAGATGAAGTTGTATTCTTGAGTCATCTGTTACAGCTGATTTAATTTGTACTTTGTTTTCATGTTTTAAGTGCCTGATGATTTTTTTGTCAAGGAGGCAATGGTTTCACTATTATAAAGCATACTTAGAATTCTGTACTTGTTACCTGTTCTGTAATAGAATATTTTTGCAATTTATGTTTGGAAATAAAGACTTATTAGGCATAATTGTGGTGGATTTTTTTTTTTTTGTGAATTCCTGAGACTAAACAATCAAAAATATGTCTCCTGAGGCAGCAGCATAGACAATGCATTAGTCTGAATCCTCTGGAACAGTATTAGCAACTGACAGTAGAAATGCAGACAGTTCCTTAAAACTGTGCAAGGAAAAAACCAATCTGTGCTTAAAAGCACATATAGGGGGTTGGGGCACTGGTGCATGTGTAAATATCTGTTGCTTAAATGGTACCTTCATGTGATTTCAGTCTTTTCTATTCTTGAATGGCAATACAATTAATATTCTTCCATTACTTCTCTGACTTTCATTATTTCAATGACTTGAAATACTTTTCAAAAAATTTTTATTGAAGAAAAATCAGACAAGGAAAGGAACCAAACAAGAAAACACAATTTTTACCATCCTCCTCTGAGAATAGCTCCTAAATTTGAAAACTATCTCTAAAAATAACTAAATGTTTTGAGAACAATGGTTAATGGAAAATGTTTGAGCCATAGGTGCAATAGTTTTTTATGCAAAATAGACCATGCGTACATGTCTGATAGATGTGTATCTAGTAGATTTCTATGCATATTTAGTGACTTATGTTGGGATTTTTTTCTTAATATAGGTTTTGGTCACATGAAAAGATGCTTGTAGTGAATGAATTTCAAACAGATTAAATTCAGAGAAAGAATTTTCCCTCCAAGCATTTACTTTTTACTTTTGGGCAGAAGGCAGCCATAGAACTTCCTGTGCTGCTTACTGTGACTTCTCCAAATAGAAGCTGACTGCCTTGTTGAATCAGGTCAAATATGTACATGCAGCTGTTTTGTGAGGAGGACTATTATCCTTTAGGGCCCTCTAGGGACTGAACTGCAATTGCCAAATTTTATTGCAGACAGAACACAGGATTAGAACTGAAATCTTTCATTTGGCCTCATAGACCATCAGGTAGATTCTGCCTGAAGATTAAGATCTGGGTCTTTGTGGCCTACCTCCTTCCCATAGTGCATGAGTCTTTCACTGATGATCAGAACCAAAGGATTTATTTTGTTTGCTGTGCTGACAGCTGGAATTGCATATATGAGTGATGCACATGCGAATGTGTCCTCATAATCAGAGCAGGTTCTAAAGCAGAATTGTGATTTCTGCTGAGGAAAATGTCTTAGATTGAGCTTAGCCCTCTCAAATATTTATGAACAGCCAAATGTTGAAAGAGCAGCACTGCCAGGTGATTTGGACTGCTTGGTCCAAGTACAGAATAACTGAATGCATCCCTAGACAAAGCATTGTCTTTTCCATGTCCCCTTTTTCAGAGGGGAGCAGTCTGGGAAGTCAGCTGGACAAGAGGAGAGCTGGAGGGAAGTGGTTGTGCGCTGAGGTTATGCCTGTCCCTGTACCTCTGGATCACACCAAACACAAACCATTCTCCTAGGGGCAGAGCACCTACCATCAAGAGGGTACTCCTGCTCTGGGAAACACATGGTCACTGGTGTGAGAAGGGCTTTAGAAGGCAATTATATGGTCCAAGACCAAGTTAGGATTTCCTCTTGCCTCTGTTAGGTGAAAAGCATCATGTAAAGATTTTACAACATGAAAGTACTGGCTTAGTCCATAAAAAGAGAATGGCCAAAGTCCACAAGCTGAAAGCCATGGCAGTGGACATAGGGATCTGGGATCACAGCGACAGCACAGCCAGCAGCTGGAAAAATACACATATAGGCTGAGGAAGTCATCAGCATTTTAAAGGTGAGGGGGGATTGCCTCCTTCTCAAGGATCCCAGTATGCCCATGTCCTCCTCACTAAATGTGCCTGGGTTTTGAGATACATGGCTGTTTCAGTTTGCCTTTTCCATCCTGTATCAAGTGTCTGTGTCATCCTCACTCTGCAGCAGCACAAATTAATAGTAAATAGGAATGTTAAGGTCTCATGGCCGCTGCAGACTGATAGATGGAACCATCTGGTTAATGGAGATACCATAATGAAAGCATTAGCTCTTAAGTATAGCACTGCAGATCTTTTATCATGTAAGTGAAAAAAAAGAGACTTCAGCAAGGACTGAATTTAAGCTGCTGCCTGTTTTCTACAGCATAGGGAAGCAAAACTGAATTAGTCCAGGAGCTCACATACTGCTGCTGTCATTGGAGGAAGAAATGCTGGATGTGCTGCAGAAAAGATAGGAGCATTAGAAATGGAATAACTTTCATATTTGAAATTACTTTTATTAGGTAATTTGAGAGACTTTCAAGGCAAAAATGTTCTGACTGAATTCTAAGCACAGTACTTCTTGTGTAAATCCAAACCTGTAGGGACATAGGTTTTTTTTTGTTTAGCTATTTCTCTTTGTAACAACAAAAATTGCTCTTTTGTTACATGTAGAGTTTTAATAAACTAAAATCAGTCAGTAAAGGTCCTTCAGTTTGAACTGATCCTTTAATACTGATAGTTCTTCTTGAACAATATGCATGTGCTAAAGCTGCTGTGAGCCCAAGCAGGACCCCAGGAATGGGCTGCAGCCTCCCACTGTTTGTGCCCTGTAACAGAGCATGAGCACAGCTCTTGCCTCTGGGCTGCTACTGACCCCCACACTTAGATTCCTGCCTGGAAGGGAGGAATGATGGGTCTGAATCACCTGCAGGAGAGGAAGGAGTGGAGGTAGGTGGTGATATGCTGCCTCAGTAAATGTCCTGAAGTTGGATTATGGTAAAAAAGAAAAGCAAAAGGACTCTTACCCTAGCTGGATTTTAAATTAGTTAGTTCTAGCAAAAAAAAACAAAACAAAACAAAAAAAAAGAGTTTCTACACTCTCGAGAAAGGTTTCAAAGCTGGATCAAAAATAAAGATAATTATGTTTACTGAGGCATTGTAGTAGAGGAGTAAGAGACAAGGTTTAAGATACTCTGGATATGTTTGTGTGTGATACATCATGGAGAAATGCTATGAAGGAAGGATGAGGGGGTGTGATTATGAAGTGGCAGAGGGAGTGACCTAAAATGAAAGATTCCAGTACTCTGACATTGAATTCACAGTTCTCCATCCAATGCTGGCATAAAATAACTGCTTTTTAAAAAGCCAGACATGTTGAAGCACTGAATGGGTGAGAGTGGGAGGGAAACGGGCACCTCACCTTGCTGTAGAGCTGAGTGAGGTGACAGGAGGAAATAGCTCGAGATTCGTCCCACCACCCACAGTCTCCAGGTCAAGCTCCATGGTCCTTAAGTACAGGAGACTACTTCATAATCAGGGTGACTTCTTTATATATAAATTCCTACATCATAAACACCTACATTTACTAGATCAGTCCCATCATTCCTGTCCTACATTTTCCATATCTACATTGAATGTTTTTTTCACCAGTGTCTGAATCATAGAGCTCTGAACTCTGTTGGCCCTGTTCGCTTTGCTGTAATACAGATAATAATTTCTAAGATGAAATCTCTTTTTCTGAATGCATTTAACATCCTTCAGAAGAGTCTAAAATAGAAACTCTAAGAACATTAACTTAGAGCACTTTTCAAGTTCATCTTACTTGCAGTCCATTAAAGTGAAGTGACAACTGAGGTATGATATGAAGTAATTATACTGATTGTGTTGTATGTGCTCTGCAGGAGCCGAATAATTTGCTGAGGATATTAATTTCAAAAGTCAGACAGCAAGAGATCAGCTGAGATGAAAGATCACTGCAAAGTGACCTCAGACCAGGGGAAAAGAAAAAGAACAGAGGCAAGTGTGGCCCAGCTGAGGAGTTCAGTGCTGTACAGTCTAGCAGTGAACTGAAGTAGATGCATTTTGACACCAAAGGTGGTTTCCATGGAACTGACTGCAGGTGTCATCACTACAGTTCAAAGTCACCACTGTGAGTTCCCTTTATGGTCTTGGAGAGAGGTGGAGTATAATTCATCCAGCTTGTTTCAGGTGTCTACATTCACATGTGACAAATCCCTAGATTCCCTGGTTTATGGAGAGAGTGTGGAGTGACTAGCCGGTCCATCGTGTTCAGCGTGCTGGCCCATAGTTCTGTGTTCCACCCTGAGAGAGTGGGTGAAATGCAGGTGCAGCCCCAGACTGAGCTACCAGCTCCATTATTCATACACAGCCATGACCTGAGCGAGGCCCGATTATTACCCTGTGGCATTACACCTCGTGAGCAGAGAAATAGTAGCTAAGTAGCAGACTGTCTAACATCCCTTAGAGATAGTGTGTAATGAGATCAGGTTGATAAGGATTCTCTGAAAGAGAATAGGTATGGATTAACCATTGTGAATAACAAACCTAGTGAACTTAATTTCTTTGACCTCTAAAACAATTTTCACGGTCACAAAAAGTTAATCAGAATGTAAAAGCTCTTTATCAAATTTTCACTGTTGAAATCAGTATGGATTTGTGTACTCGAACTGCTGCGCAGCCCTGAATAGACACATTAAAAGTAGTTTAATCTGATTGTACTTTGGCTTTAGCTTAGTTTGTCAGTCTAGCAGCGCAAGTCAAACAGCTTTCACTTAGGGATTTTCACTGCTTCGCTTGGATAAATTCATTAGCAAGGCATAAAGCAACTGCGAGTCTGAGGGACTTTGGGAGCCATGGAGATCTTCCTGATGGAACCAGAACCCGGAGGTAAGTAATAGACAGTTCTCCATGTAACACAACACTACGAAGAGAATGTCATGAATCTTGACTGGCAGCATATTCATTGAATCTGGATATCCACACTCAGAGAAAGAGGTAAGCAGTAGTATAAGCATGATTTTGTGCTAACAGGGACAGCCCCCACCCACCCCCCAATATGTTCCACATGGTTTCATCTGTCATTTGTCAGAAAAAGTGTCAAACTACTTTAGTTTCACTATAGTGTTGACTTGGCCAAAAAGAATGTTCTGGCACACCTAGACGAAAGCTGAAGTCTGGAATCATCATGGTTATCACTGCTACTGGCTCACATACTTCATGGAAAAACACAGGCAGTCCCTGAGCTGAAGGCCCTGGGCTCAAGGGCTCTGAGTGCATCCAATTACCTCTGGTCCCTTGCAGTTTTGGCTGCTAAGGCTCAGTCTGTGCTGAAGAAGAGCGTGTCCCAGGGTAACCATCTGGGCTGCCTTCTGTAGTCAGAAACAGGCCCTTTATCCCATCCATCACAGTGCTGTTATGCCCCCCTGACAGCAGAGAGACAGTTTGAACAAGAGATTTAGGTTTTTGGCAGCAAAAGTAAGTTAAAAGATCACCTTACTCACTGGTTAAGGTTATATCCTTGCATGGCACCATAAACTGCATCAGTACTCCATGGTACAGCACAGGCACCATCCACAGCTGATAGTGAGAAGGGGTGCCAAGCAATTCACGGCCATCAGGAATCTTTTCTCTCTTTCCACATGCCTGGAAATGAGATGAGACATTGCAGTTCAGATGGAAGGATGACTTTGTAGGGAACTTTTCAATCTTTATCTAGTGAGAGCAGAGAGCAATCCCTGACTTTCTCTGTGGCAAAGCACTTAGTCCTATTTTATTCCCTCTTTGAAATGGGGAGAGTAATGCTTGGTCACCTCCCAGTAGTGTTATGGGATCAGTACATCTTGAGGTCTATTTATGTCCTGTATGATGGAGACCATGCATGACCTGCAGACAGACAGCATTTCCTCTCCCTGCAAACAGCAGTTTATCTCTTGCTGCTGTTTCATGGCTTAATCTATGCTCGGTTGGCTATGACATAAAGCACAACTGGACAGTTTAGACATATGATACTATTATTATGAAATTAAAATTACAAAGATAGATATAAATATCTAGATATTAGATAGATAGATAGATAGATAGATAGATATGATATGATAGATCAAAATATCAGGGAGACAATTTAACATCTTTGATCAGCCTTTCTCCTGCATTTTCTTACTATTTAATTTAAGCCAGAAGTGTTTCTTTCTTCCTGTAGTAATCACCCATCTCCAAGAAGTGAAAATACTCTTTCAAAACCAATAAATGAGAATCTATTTGCAAAGATAGTTATTTATGCGCCTGGCACTTCAGGGTGCTTAGAGGGCAATCTCAAACTGTGAGCTCTGCACTGTGTAAATTTAGAAGCGATTTTTCTAAATGTCAAGTATTTATTACATGAAAAAAACATTTGGAGTGTAGAGCAGGTCCCTAGTGATATACAGTGCACTTGGGGAAGGGCTTCTTGGATGAACAGAAATAATACTTGAGATGAAAAGCAAATCCTCTATTTGAAATTGCTTTGTCTATGTGGAAAGGAGCTTGAACAAAGGTAGAAGGCCAGTTCAGTACTTTGCTTTGTCTCATGCATAAAATAGTGGTTTTCCAAACCTTGGTAACCTTTATACCAATCTGTCTTTTTTCATCCTGGAGGACTTCTACCACCTTCTGCTTCTCCTTCTTACCCTCATAACAGCTCCAGCAGGCTCCATTCAGATCACAGAATGCAGAATTTATCCATGTAGGATTTTACCCCTTACCTTAATGTCAACATATCTCTTAGTGTGAAGCAGTAAAGTGTAACTCTCCAGCTGGAGGCTGACAATATGGAAGGTAAGGGACACTGATCAATTGTAAGAATAGATGTGATCCTGTGATGACTGTTGTTTTACATGGAAATAGAAGAAACATCAGAAGCTAGGGAAGGAACAATTGAAGGTGGCCTTACAATGACACCAGCCAGCTCCCTTAGCACTCTTGGGGCCCAGGGGTTTTTGTATGTCCAGTTTGTTTAAGTGATCTGTTTCTCTGACCTGGTTATCTTCCACCAAGGTACATCTTTCCTGCTCCAATCTTTCACCCTGGTCTCTGAGGATTTCTGAATTGTGTCCGTCTAGCAAAAGCTGAGATGAAGAAGACATTAAGTACTTCAGCCTTGTCCATGTCCTGTGTCACCTGAACACCTGCCCCTTTCAGCAGCAGGCCCTCATTTTCAATTGTCTTCTTTTTGCCCCTTATGTATTTATGGAAGCTTTTCTTGTTGCTCTTGACATTCCTTGTCAGACTCAACCCTGGATGGCTTTGGCTTTCCTAAACATATCTGTTTGCTAGAAGGTGTCCACATTTATCACAGGTTACCTGACACTAATTCCACTTTCTGCATACTTCATTTTGAGGTCTGAGTTTTTCCAGAAACTCCTTAAGAATCCACACAGGCCCCCTGACATTTTTTCTTGACTTCCTGTGCTTTAGGATGGATTGTCCTTAAGCATAAGGAAGGTGATTGTTGGGTATCAACCACCTTTCTTGGGCCCCTCTTCCCTTTAGGGTTTTATTCCATGGGACTCTTTCAAGTGGATACCTGAAGAGGCCAAAATTTTCTCTCCTAAAGGTCAGGGTTGGGATCTTGGTCTTTGCCCTTGGTCTTTTCCCTGAGAGGTCTTCCTCCTGTCAGGATACTTAACTCCATTGTCTCTTGGTCACTGCAGTCAAGGCAGCCTTTGACTCTCACCTCCTCAGTGAGCCTTCCCTTCTTTGTAAGTGTGAGGTCCCACAGGGCACCTCTCCCTACTGGCTCCTCTGTCACCTGGGTCTGGATGTTTTCATCAGTTTTCTCCAGGAACCTCCAAGGTTCTCCTCCTCCTCCAGCAGATACTGGTATGGTTACAGTCTGCTGTGAGGACCAGCACCAGAGAACGGGTGGCCTTGAATGGCCTCATCTACTTATTCTTCCTGATCAGAGTAGACACCCTTTTCATCAGGCACCTCCTTCCCCGTGGAGGTGCCTGATACCTTGGTCTGGGGCTGCTCCATCTGTCATTCCACAGAAGCCTGCCCTGTTCCCTGGCTGGGGGAGGTGGGACAGTCCCTGATGCTGACGCCCTGTCAGCCCATTTGGAGAGCATCTACAGTGCTTGTCTATCTGATGACCGTACGTCAAGGTCTGTGAACAGAGGTCCTGTGTTTTATTAGTCCGTCTAATAAAGTAGGGGGAAAATGACAAACTTTCATCTGAAAGCTTTTCTTCATGTCTGAGATAGATGCTGTGAAGTTCAAAGGAATTATTCCAAGTTCAGTTAGGTACACAGGAGGTCTACTACCTGCAGAGGAAAATGCAGCTAGAAAATTATTGGTTAAAGAATAGAAAAGCTAAAAACATATCTTGCAAAGGACAGAGAAAGACAAGTAATTTCCAGCCTGTGAGGAAACTGGAGAGGTTGGTGGAAAGGATATAGCAGTTGTATGTCACACACAAACACACACCAAAAAAACCCCAAACAAACTAAAAAATTTTCTTCCTGGTATCTGGTATAGTTCTGTGTTTTGGATTCCATATGAGAATAATGTTGACAGCACACTGATTTTTTGGTTGTTGCTGTGTAGTCCTTGCACTGAGATAAGGCCTTTTCAGTGTCTTGTGCTCTGAAAGGGAGGAGATAGCTGGGACAGAAGCCAGGACAACTGATCAAACTGGCCAAAGGGATATTCTACACCACAGAACCTAATGCTCAGGATGTAAACTGGGGGAGTTGACCGGGAGGGGCTGAGCTCAACTCAGGGACAGACTGGACATCAGACAGCATGTAGTGAGAAACTGTATTGTGCATCACTTGTTTCTCTTGGGTTTTCTTCCTCTCTCTTTTTGTAATCTTCCTTTTCATTGTAATTATTATTATTAGTAATAATATTTTCTACATTATCTAAATTATTAAACTATTATCCCAATGCATGGGTTTTACCTTTATCTGATTCTTCTTCCCAGCCCACCAGGGGTGAGGGGGCAGGGAGCAAGCGAGTGGCTGCGTGGCACTGGATTACCAGCTGAGATTAAACCAAGAGACCATATTAAACTGAGAACTGCCCACTATCATGCTGAAAAGCNGAAAGGAAAGGAAAGGAAAGGAAAGGAAAGGAAAGGAAAGGAAAGGAAAGGAAAGGAAAGGAAAGGAAAGGAAAGGACTCACAGAAAAACACCACCGAAATTTAAAAGGACAGTGAAAGGAGCTACTAGAATTTGACAGAATTCATATCCAAATGGGAAAGCCTGGAGAATGTGGCAGTTGAAAAGTAAATCTCCAATTAGATGGATCAAATACCAGTTCAAGAGGCAAGTTGCTAATGAAAAAAACACTTTCAAGCACATCCAAACCATGATGTCTGCCAGAAATTCAGTGCAGCTTCAAGTGAGATAGTCAAGATGTAGAAGGATTACTTAGCAAAAATAAGAAAAAAACTTAGATGAATGCAGCTCATTAAGGAAAAGGTGAAGGAGCCCCCTGAGACAGATGAAGAACAATCTCAAACTGAAAAGGTTTTGAAACAAATCAATACATTGACAGGTAAGGAGAAGGCAGGATGGCAACCATCAAACAGCTCTGCAGCAACTCTGCATGAAAAAGGCTAATTTGTGAGCTGCAATGCATCTGGTGTCAGAGCAGCAGACAATGGCCAGTATAACTTCAGACTCTTAAAAGGAGGCTCCAAGGTGATGCTGAAATCTCGAGAGCAGTAACTCTAACGTTTTTATCTGGCAACCTCAAGAGGAACTGTGAGGGCAATTGTACTTCGTAGGAGTCTGTATGCATTTTTTCCTGGGGAAGTCACACCTCATGGATGTGGTGGAAACATCACTAGGATTATACAAGCTTTGTGGGTAAGGGTGGTGCTCATGAAAGATTTTGTTAAAAACTTTTGCATAACAATCACTGCAGATTTCTAAGAGATACAAAGGTTATGTTCTCCTTGTTTTAAGCTAGAAAGCAGGAAACAACAGAAAAAATGGAAAACCTTCACTGTGGAAGGAAGCTGTCAATGGGCTGCCACAAGTATCGGCACACTGGATTTTACCATTCAATACATTCCCCAGGGACCTAGCCAAGGCTGTCCAGCAGGCTGACAAAAGAAAGAAGGGCAGTCAGTATTAGTGCTGAGCTCAAAGCTACAGAAGGGTATTGCATTCCTGGATAACTGGGTGATCAAATGGGGAATTAAAATTTAATGTCAATGATGGCAAAGTAGGGGGAAAAAATAACTCATAGCTGTTAGTCCTTAGGCAATAGATCTTTGAGTCACTTTGGATAACTTTCTGAAAACATCAGCCCAGTACTGAGCTGTGATCAAAAAAGTATCTAGGATATTTTTACTTACTTTGAGCACAAAACAGGAGTTCTCATTATGTCACTCTCTATTGCTCCAATGCACATGTTTTTGAACATCACATGTTCTTAGTCACCTTGTTTTAAACAGATCATAGCAGAACTAGAATGAGGAGTAGAGTGATGAGGATTATTAGGGTTACAGGATGACTTCTGAAGGCACTATAGATATTGAACTATGCAGAAGCTGGAGGGGACCTTAAAGATCATCAAGTTCCAACTTCCCTGCTGTGGGTAGGGACACCTTTCACCAGAACAGGTGCTCAGAGCCCTATCCAACCTGTCCTTGAACACTTCCAGGGAAGGGAAATCTGTCAAATGAGAGATAACATGGAGGAGGTTGAACACAGGATGATTATTTACCAGGTTTCATAACACAAGAACTCCTGGAAAATCAACAAAATTATCAGACAATATGGATAAAATAATCAAAAGAAAATGATCTTCCCTGGTATACTGTCATATTATTAAATACATTCTGCTAGAAGCTAAAAATATAAAACTACTCAAATCAAGTCAGACAACTTCATTAATGATCTGGATAAAGCCACTGGCTGAAAAAAGCCCTTGAATTTCTCTTTGCCTGAAAATAAAGGTTGTTGCTGGCAATTACCATCTCCAATTTGCAAAATAAACTTTAAAAATATGATTGTAATTGTTTACAGCGGGTGGGAGCCAAGGTATTTTTGCAGTATTTAAACAATAGCTAGGGATGGGAATGGAAACCTGGTCTGCACATGGAGTGCTTCAGACAGCAAAACCTTTCCATATTATTCACTTTTCCATGTGTTATAAAGCTGGTTGTATAAAAGGGCAGAGATCCAGTTCATACACTTCTTGGACATCCATGAAATCTATGAAGCGTCTTAAGCTGGGAGATCTGGGCTTAAAACTTTCCCCTTAATTTGGAAAATATGGACTTTCAATCTGGGTCATTCTCAGATCTAGTATATGGCCTCCACCCCTCTGCCAGGTACAGATACACACACCCCCATCTGAATTTTTGCAAGATTCTTGACTGGCTCTGGCCAGACAGAGTTAACTATCTTTCACAGCAGCCCTGGGGTTGCTGTGCTTTGGATTTGTGACCAAAACAGTGTTGGTGGTGCACTGATGTTTTGGCTGTTGCCAAACAGTGCTTGCAAGGCAACAAGGCTTTCTCTTTGTTTCCCACTCTGACCCATCAACAAGTCTGGCTGAGGATGGGAAAGACACTGGGAAGGGAGCACAGTTGGGACAAATGACCTGCATTGGCCAAAGGGATATTCCATACCATACCATGTCATACTCAATCAGGTCAATCATCAGCAATAAAGACTGTGGTAAAGCAAGAGGAAGGCTTCCCAGGTGGCCATTGTTCAGAGACCAGCTGGGCCTTTGTCCAGCTGTGGGGCATGGTATGTGATTGTTTTATTTTTTCTGGAGTTTTCCCCCACTTTTTTCTTCACCTGCTAAACTGTCTTTATCTCCACTCACCAATTTTCTTACTTTTGTTTTTCCTTTTTCCTCCCACATCCCACTCAGAGTGATAGGGAGAAGCCAGCATTTCTGTAGGTGCTTGGCTGCTGGCTGAGTTCAACCCACCACTCTCCTCTATCCTAAAATGTATTTATATGCTGTCTGTCAAGTCTGAGACATCTTCGTGTCTCACAGACAGTAGCAGAGAATAACTGCAGGGCAGTGCTTGGCTAAAGCAGCGTCTCTCCCTTTGCAGCCATACCATCCACCCTGTATGGTTCACTGCAGGCAAGGATCCACCAGCCAGAAGAAAGCTCCCTGCAGGCTTCTTTGCCTTGCAGTTCACATCACCCACCACAGGGAGACAGCTGCAATACATCTCTGGAAAAGAAACTGGCCCAAAACGTCAGGCTGAAACTGTGACACACCACTGCTCAGAGAAGTGGCTGCTGTGGACTTGCCCTTTCCTGAAGCAAAGAGTTTGGTAGCTGTGGACAGAAGCCCACAAGCAACTTTTCCCTCTGGCCATCTTGTGGGCCTAGGGAATGGCCTTGGATTGGGTTGGGGGGGAGCCTGTTAGCCAGAGCATTGCTGCCCTTAGTGCAGAAGGAGGGAACATGGAATGAAGGGTGCAATACTCTGCTGACAGGAAAAGAGGCTAAGGTAGCTAAGGTAGATCTATACTGTTGGAGAAAATGATTTTTCTGTGTTTGTGCTATAGCTTTCCTGGCTGAAACTGAGAATTTCACTTGAACTGTGCTTTGCACTGGTACCACATAATGTGCGAGCTTCATTTTCTGAGGATTCAATCTGAAATCCAGACTGGGAAAGTACCTGGACCTGAAATCAGTGTCTTAAAAGTGCACAGTGCTAACCACCCTCCCTGTGGACCCCTGAGGTTGGCTTCCACTTATGAACTCGACTGCTGTGCTCCATGGCCCCAGGTTTGAAACAGGGCTGACAATACTCCGCCTCTTGCAGGGGTATTGCAAAGAACCATGAAGGACAGCAGGGGGTACTCTAGAGGAAATTAAAAATTCAGCCTTTTTAAAGCCGATAAACTGAGGAAACACACATGCAGGAGATCTGAAATGCTCTAGCAGTGGTGATTCCTGAAGTGCTGTTGGGTGTACGCACTGCTGCACAAGGTCCATGAACTTGCAGCTCAAATCTGTAGGATTATGCATGAGCATAAAGGGACCAAATAAAGACTGAAGATGTAATTTTATTTTTGGCACTTCCTAGTTCTGCATGCATGACTGCACTCAAGTAAATGTCTCTTAGGGCAGTTTGTTGTATGCAAATTACTTTAAAAAAATTTTGCAATATCTAGGCTTCCCTTCCCCTGTGGAAGGATTTTGTAATTAAAATCTCCAATATTTGTTAGAGCACCAGCAAAATTCTCTATCCAGCCACTAACTGTTCATCCTCTCAAAACACGGGAATTTATATCTTCTGGATGACTTCCCTTGCAGCAGTTGGCATAAGCATGCCCTGGCCAGGAGCAGAAACCTCCCAACACCAGGTGTGTTCCACACGCAGCATTGTGTCCTTGGTGACTGCTACCAACAGCCTGGGACGTCAGCCACAAGTGTCTCCATGCTCCATGGGTGCCTAAAGCTGACTGAGAATTTACAGGAGGTGTTTAAATGACTAATGGGAAAAGAGACCAGTCTCAAAGTGCCCAATAATCCACTTACACATGGGATCTTGCACCTGTAAACAGGACTTTGAGGGTGAGCTCTGTAACTGCTCTGGTCCCAGGTGCTGGGCGCAGACTGGTGGGATTTGGCCCAGACCCCAGCTGGGAAGTTTCCCAACGGGCTGGGATGAGAGGTTCCCTATAAGCAGTGTTCTGAAGGTTCCTCGGGTGCTTTTTTGGCTTTGTCCAGCCCCTGTCAGTCCATGGGGCAGCACCGTGCAGCCTGAGGCACAGCCAGGCCAGCCCCCACCACCAGCACTGATGCCAAGCTTTCCACCATGCTGCCAGCAGGCTTCAGCCAAAGTGCCCTGAGCAATTTAACCTCACAGTTAAACATTCAGGACCTCACAGCAGTCTTGTAGGTATTTCCTCTGTGCACTTAAGAAAATACAGGTGTTCCCACCCAGCACCGTATGGTGTCAGTGAAAGCACCAGATTCATTTACAGATATAACAACTGAAAAGAGATCCCACAGGGAGGGGGAGAGAGAAGGCCACAGCCTTTGGCTGGGACAGAACTGTGAGCACTCTGTGAGCCAGATAAGTGTGTTGAAATGAAATATTAGAGAGAGGAGAGGAGAGGAGAGGAGAGGAGAGGAGGAGAGGAAGAGAGAAAAAGAGAGACTGTGAGGGAGGGAAGGGGAAGAAGGGAAGGAAAAGTGTAGTTGCTGTATACTAAAGCATACCAACTGGATGGCAGAAGAACTGCATTAGTTACATTTTCCCAGGGGGTTAGAATATGGAGTCTCTGCTAACAATTTCTGTGTTTTGCAAGATTATTAAAAAAAAAAAAAAAGGGAAACAAGCTTCTGGCTACATGAGGCAAAGTAAACTAAATATGAGGATTCTCAGTTATCTGGAGATTAATATTGTTTACTGTGGGAACAGCTCACACATTTGGAGGCACTCACTATGTAAGCTTACAGGAGCAGCTTTGTGGGCCTCACTGGAGGGTGGGACAAGTGCTCGGCCATCGGTGAGGGCTGCCCCACTTGGTGCAGCTGCTGCCCGTAGTGTTAGGATGTGAAATACAGTTCTGAGGTCAGCTGCTGGCTCAGCACTGAGCAGCTTTCAGTAATTGTATACGAGCATAAGGCTGGTGCCCCTAGATCAAACAGTGAGAAGTTTACACAGCCATTGTCCACTCTCCACCATGAGGGTGCTCTCGCACTCACAGGAGCGCAGGTTTTGGGGGTTTCCTGAAGTCTTTCTATCCCCTTGGTAACTAGGTTTATTTATTTTTATTTATTTTTCTATTTATTCCCAGGACTGAGGGCTCTGCCACATGCTTCTCTGTGCTCTGAGTAACCTCAAACTCTGAAGAGCCAGGAATAACTCCTTTGCTGCAGTCAGTGCTTGAGACAGGCACTTCTTTTATCTACTGAGTGAAGCAGTCAAAGGCAACAGCAAGCACTGAGCCAGGTAGCTGGTGGCAGAGGGGGAGCAACATCTGAAAGACTATCCCAACCTCCAGAGGTCAATGTGCATTTCAAAAAGCACACTGTGCTGTGGGTCTCTGCCCAGAGCCACTGAGGGTCCCCACCATCACCTAGTGGAGCTGGCTCTCCCTGCCCACACACTCCCAGATACCACCAACCAGAGTTCTCACATTGCTTTAGCTGCAAGAAATTACATTTAGCATCTGCTCAACTTTTTCAATACCTAGATCCAGTAAAAGACTTAAATGGTCTGCAACAGGCAGGACATCAGCCCCTTATTCCATGCTTGTCCTGAAAGGCTATTGAAACCCATGCCTATAAAGTGCTCAAAATGAGATATTACACATGCCCAGAACTGTCATTGTCACAGAAAATATGTCCCATGCAAGCTCATTTGTGCTTTTTTTTATCAGTCTGGATGTTGAAAGGTAGCAGAAAACCGGGTGTCTATAATCTCTGGAGCATGAAAAAGGCTGGGCTCACTCTCAAATTCTAGTGAGACTGTCCTACACACCATATGATGGACCAGGTTGAATCTGTTCTGCTTTGCTGAGGCAAAAGCTGTGGCCGAGGCTTTGGGCCCAGGCACTCTCCACAGTCATTTCTGGCCCTTTCACATGGAGGAGTCACCAGAACAAACACAGGACCTGCTGCAGGACTTTCCTCTTGGGTAAGCACATAGAGCACCTAACTGGACATATCCCATCCTAATGGATTTAAATGTATCATCAGCCCACATTTGGTGTAACAGTAAAGAGAAAATTCCCCCCCGGCCTGACAGGAAGTAGAAGTGAGAGGCTGAAGTCTTCTCTGAACAGTTACTAAAGTGGAGTAAGAACAGCACCATGCCTTGTTTGAAAATTTAGGTGCTTTTCTGCTGTGAAGAACAGCTTCAGCACTTTTCTGTGGGTGGCTCAAAGATGCCTTGTGCCTCGGCTCTGCCTTCAAGTTGCAGGCTAGCTGTGTGTTGGAGCTGCAGAGGGTTTCAGCACACCCCAGGCACTGTCCCCCTCCCTCTTTTAATATCCTGGCTACAGGTCTCCTAACCTGGTGCTGCCAGCAATAGGGATGAGAAAAACAGATTCCTACTGCCACCACACCCCCTCCCATGCCTGTATTGCATCCAGTTAGGTACATGCTTGAGCAAAAGTAACAATAAGGATGGAAAAGAAGTGAATTGTTTTCATCCCTATCAGATGGAGATAACAGTAAGTTTTTCTCATAGATCAGTTCCCAAGTGCTAGTGAGAGTGTCTGTACAACATGGAAGTGCTACCCTCACCCTGAATGCTATTCATATTGACTGAACAATTCCAGTTTGCATTTACTCGTTCCAGAAAGCTTATACCTCAGTAAAAGCTTACAAGAAGCAAGCTTTACAGAAGTGACACAGAACACAGTAGCTACTTTCATGGGGCTGTGCTGTGGCTCTTGATCGTGTTAAAATTTGCGAAGTATGTTGCTCCGCAGAGGACAATTGAAGTGTTCACAGAGCACTTCAACCTTCTATTTCTGCCTCCTGGAAGACAGTAACAAGGCAGAGGGGAGCTTCCTCATTCCCATTCTGCTGCAGTTACATGAATGATCAACAGAGAAGCATGGTGGCTCTCCATTTTAAAAAGGGGTTTAAACACTGGAATTGTCAGCAAAAAGGCAAGTTAGTCTCTCCTAACCCCCACTCCAGCCCAAGCCCTCATTTAGCTTCTATAACACCAACAAGCCTTTGGGAACTAGTTTTTCCTGGAAAATTAAGTTAATGCACAAAGTCAGCTGTTAACTTTGCAAGGTGCTGTCTGAGATAAGGGCTCACATGAACTACTTTTCTGCTACATAACTACTATGTTTTATAAAGCCAAGTTTTAAGGTACTTCGGGCATTCTTATGTTTAGTAACTGGGTTAACTGCTATATGGAAGCAAGATTAATTTTTATTAGCTTGAAGTATCATATTTTATTCAAGTGATAAGAAATATCATAATACATTATGCATCTGCCAGTTATAATCAATTTTAATTGGTTCCAAAACCTAAGCAGTAAATGAGTAAGACAGTTTATCTAGTTAAACTGAAAAAACAGCATTCCACACAGCCAGTACTAGAGATGTCAACCGTATAATAATTCCAGCATTATGTTGTTATGGCTTTCCAGAAAGTCATGAAGTTAACAAATTAGAACACATCAAGAGCCATTTTCCAAAGATTTATTGAAGTAGCGACAGGTTGCTCATACTGTGCTGGAAAAAGCAGTTTTATTGAATTCAGATACTTAAAAACAGTATTGCAGCACAAGATATTGCTATTTGTAAACTAGACTCCATTGTAAACTCTAATCCTTCAGGGAGAGTCAGTTTGCAAGATCTAAGACCTATTTCCTAGCATAATCATCTTGCGCTCATGGAAAAACTGCAGAAAGGCACTTGAAAGCTGTTTCTTCCTTTAAGACATGGATTTTTTCAATCTTGCTGGTAAGAATTTCTCCTTTAGTAAGTATGCATCTTCACTTCAGCTTTACTCCAAGTCATCATGATGCTGGGAAGTTTCATTAATAACCTAATGAAAAACAAAAACACATTAAGTTTTAGTAGGAAGATTGTTGTAGATTTTTTAAGAGTTAGAAGTGAAACATCCACTTCCAAAATGTGAACAAATGAGTATCAGCTCTCATGAGAAGTCTAGTTTGTAAACAGCATGCAGAAACCATTTAAGTTTTGTTTACTTAGACTTACAACAGCATCTTATCCTAAGCAAGTAAAGCACCTCTGTTTACTGCCATGTTTTCCTAAGGAAATATTTTAAGAACTTTCTAACTCAGCTGAACTTAATACACAGGTAAGAGTCAGCGACTTACAGTTTTACTGTCAAATGAATTTTGACTTTTTTTCCCAAGAATCCCGTTTGCTATAGCTGTATGTTCAGTCATACAGCCTGGAGTGCCAGTTGCTGTTCTACTCAATACTTACTACCACATACAAGCTGCAGTAAGCAGTAGACAAACTTAAGAATTTACGGTAACCAGCTGTGATAGAAATAAAGTTACCACCAACCTGTCCATCTCTAGTTTCGACGGTCTTAATTAGAAGTGTTCTCTTTGAGTGAGTGTCAACCATTGGCTGAGACTCAATGTTGGTTTCTGCAGAAGAAGATGTATTATTACCAATAGTCTAGATGAAGTGCCTCCCCAAAGAAACGAGGTGTAACAGATTTTAGTGTCTACTTTCCGAATCCCAATTTAGTATGCAAAGAAGTCTCCTACTCTGAATAAGCCAGGTCTTCTACATTTTCTCTCTGTGCCCCTTAAAGCACTTTCAGCAGGCATCCAAACTAATCACTTGGTATGTACCAGTATTTAAAAATGTGCCCAGGAACAAAAGAGCTCCTACCCATCCAAGGTTAAGTAATTGCAAATACTGTAGTTAGATCCAAGAAGTGCATTCACAATCAACTGCAATTATATCAGCATAAATATCCAGAACCCTCATGCTAATGGATAGAGCAAATGTCTAAGCTGAAATAGCAGAAAGAGCTTACCTCTCAGGTTCAAAGAAGCAAAGGTTGGAATAGGCATGTTAATCCTGAAGGAAAAAAAAATTGATAAAAATCAGACATGGGTATAAAGTATCTTCTAGTAATTACTGGTTTCAGAAAAGTGTCTGCACGTGATTACCTGCTCTCTTCACCCTCCAGCAGTTTTCTGTAGGTGGCAATCTCAATATCAAGAGCCATCTTTACATTCAGCAGGTCCTGGTACTCGCGGAGATGGCGAGCCATTTCTTCCTTCATGTTCTGAATCTCATCCTGCAGACGGCCAATAGTGTCTTGGTAGTTAGCAGCTTCAACAGCAAAATTCTCCTCCATTTCACGCATTTGGCGCTCCAGGGATTCATTCTGGAAGAGAATAGTGAAATCAAGCACTGCTGCAGTTCAGTCACTCTTCCCCACCCTAAAGACCTGTTACATTTTTAAAAAGCAAAGTTGTGTTACATTAGCATCCTTTCTGAAAATGCCCAGACATGTCCCAAATTTGTCATCTCTGTATCTTCCCTTTGCAAAGTCAAGGAGGGTTATTCTGGTACATGATCTGAGGTGTGCCACATATCTGTTCTACCAGGTGGTAAAGCCATTCCTTACAGTAAGCCCAACACATGTGGCTAGAGTCAGCATTCAGACAATCCTCAGTAGAGGTGATTCACAAGTGTGCTAAATACATCCACTTCAAGCCTGTCTTTAAGGCAGTCAGGTTCTAGCAACAGCAAAATTTGCACCTTTCACTGCTCCTCCAGGTTTTTAACTTTAGCTGTACCTGACAGACAGGGCATAAACACTTTCAGAAAGGGCTAAATAAACAGTGAACACTATAGCAAGAGAATGAACTCATTGTTTACAGCTTAAGTAAGACTAATTCAGTTTATCAATCTAGACAGTGCACTGTTGTGCACGCACAGAAATTGAGCCCATAGCATCCTTTTCAAAAAGTACTAATATGCTACTGAATTGCACGGCAAATCACCTGCATTCACATTCAAATCAACAATTAAACTGCAGTGCAGTGCTTAAAGCTGCAATAAAGAATGACTGCTGTCTTCTACTTACGCTTCCCTTAAGAGCATCAACCTCGCAGGTGAGAGACTGGATCTGTCTGCGGTACTCATTCGCCTCCTGCTTGGCCTGGCGCAGGGCATCGTTGTTCCTGTTAGCAGCTTCGGAGAGATCTGCAAACTGGAAAACCCCAGTCTTGTTAGCATACCACTTCAACAGAAATGGCAAAACACACTTTTCTGTGGACACAGCAGTTGAGGGCAACTGAAGGTACTACAAGGGTTAGCACCTGAAATGTTTAAATATTAGCATTACTCTTAACACGCCTCTCTATTTCTAATTGTTATATTAGAATTCATTCGCCACCCTGTACATTTCCCATCTTTTCACCATATTTTCACTCATTTCTCCAGTACTTCATCCAACATCTGCATTCAGGTACAAGCACAGGAACAACTCCCCAGCGTGCACCCATTACTTTGATGCTGTAGTTATGGCACAAAATGTTTTCAGTTGTACCCTTCCCAGACTAAGATTTTAAAAAAAGATTTTGTGTCATGGCTATGTTCATGTCCATTAGAGAGACAGAGGGTACAACAAGTGCTACAGCAAAGCTGTTAAATAGAATTAGTTGCAGTACCTGATGCATTTTACTTACTTTGGACTTGTACCACTCTTCAGCTTCCTGAAGATTCTTAGCAGCAACGCTTTCATACTGCTGGCGAACATCACGCAGGGCAGCAGTGAGATCAGGTTTAGAAACATCCATATCAATTTGGATGTGCTGTTCCTGGAGTTGGGCCTGCAATTCTCGGATTTCCTTAGAGAGAAGCAGACACTCATCATTACTGCACAAAAGCACACAGAACATATACAGGTGGGGACTCTGGGACAGAACCAGCAAGGAGCTTCCTTGCTAGACAGTCTGCATCTAAACACAGACCTCATTTTTCAGCTTACCTCATCATGAAGCTTCTTCAAGAAGACAATCTCCTCTTGCAGGGACTCAACTTTGCGCTCAAGATCAAGACGGGCCAGAGAGGCATTGTCAACATCCTGACCAGAGAGAAGAATAATTCATAATCTTACAAAATTGATGTAGATAAGTCTTTTAAAGTAAGTTCAGGAGCATACAAATTGATGCTAAATCTGAGCTTTTTGACAAGGAAATAGGAAATCAAAAGCTAAAAAAAACTTTTTTGCCATCTCCTACCCTTAGCCTTAAACAATCATATGCACCTTTATTGGGAATTTGCAAACTATACCTCGTATGTTGATTATATCATCTTTGCTGACATGCTGCTAAGCATGATCAAGAGCACACAGATCGTGGTGGGTGTAAATCCTGCAAGTATTTGAGTCAGAAGTCTGCAGTAAGTGCTTCTAGTTTGCCTACACTGAAAAAGAGTTAGTCTTGCAATTTGCAAACTCCATTCTTTTCAGTGGAGCTTAAAAGAGTAACACATGTGCCTTCATGCCTGTCAGTGGGCTTGACTTACAGACTCCTTCGTGACCAAGCACAGAGCCCCTCAGGTCCACATACCACAGTTTTAAAGCATACTTGTAAAGCTGGTGAGGTATGTATAGGAAGTGCAGCATTTACTTCATGCAGGTCAACAGATCTCCCTTGAGGAAAAGAAGGTATGAGCATAAACACAAATTGAGCTCCTCCTCGCTGCCTACACCCTCACAGTTGCTGGCAAAGACTCCACCTTTTGCTGGACGGAGATAGTCTTAATCAACAGCAAAAATTCATTTAGAGCATAACAGAAGACACGTCATGAATGTCACATGGGAGCAGCTTAAATTAGTGCGAAAACATAAGAGTACACATGGATTGGGAACTTCTTACATTTTGAATGTGTAGGGCATTTAGTTTGCAAAGGGGAAGATTGTTCCTTTCACATTAGTTACATACACAGCCACATGCTTGTGCTCACAGGGTATTAACATATCAGGTTCTCACAGCTTACTCTAAGGCTATTTTGGATTGCCCAAAGCATAAGCATTCCTAATCAGCAGCTCTCTTTATTATGGTACCTTTGAAATAAGGAGTGTTTTCTTTAGACTCCTAGAAAGCCTTTCCTTGGATCACTCCTACTCTGGGCTAAGGTCCTTGCTCCAGAAGAATTTTCTGTTTACTTTATCCAGAAAAACAGTTCTTTCATGTGTCATTCCATAACTTCTCTATCAATTCCACTGTTACACCCACAGTTCATATCAGCTCTGTTTTTCAGTTCAGGGAAAGAATTTCCTAATTAATTTTTTCTCCTCCCCCCAAAAAACCCTCAAGATCATTCTGGTAGAAAATTACATGGCTATAACCCAACATGTTTACACAATTGGCCAGACATCCAAAGATTTGCTAGAGGATTTTACAGAAATCTTCACCCTGTGAAGGCTATTAATTTTTATTTTTTTTTAGCAACTAAATAGCTACAGGATTTTAGGACCTTATTGTAAATTTAAAGCAATTTAAAATGAAGACACTTACAATATGTGGTATGTACTTTACCATATGCTATCATTTATATACTCCCTATCATTAAGATTCAGTATTTCAGTAGTTCCTAGATGTATGGAGAATCACATAAATGAATGAGCTACTTGTAGCCTGAACAAGTCATAGATACATGCAGCTGGAGTATGCACTGATATTATCCTAGGGGATTCTTCAATGCAAGCCACACAATTTGCAGGGCTGAGCATCCATGTTTACTTCAGACAAACCTCATGTTTGCCAGGACCTGACCTGTTAGTCTTGTCACAGGTTCAGGACCTATTCCTTGCTGCCAGACTAGCTGGCAAAGCTGCAGTAAATAACTTTCTCATTAAATGTGATGCTTGTCCTGCCCCAAAGGAAAGTATTCACTGAACCTTTAAATTTATTTTATGCAGCACAACTCTCAGCACATGAGTAAAATCACATCTTTACCCAGAAAAAATAAATTAAAATTCAGTACATAGGAGCTGAACAGTCTCTGGAAACAGGCAGCTTTTGGAAATGAAAGCTTAAGTTCAAATATGTTTTCTTTATTTTAAAATACTGAAGTAGACAACTGCTCCATCAAGTAAAAAGTAGCTTTGATGATATATCAGAACAGCAAAGTACCTCCTGAAGTGTTCCAAATCTATACAACTATACAATTTTCCAGTGGAAAAAGATAATGATTTAATAAAAAGCTGTGAATTTTTTTTTAAATGGAAAGCACAACAGGATATTTCAGCTTCAGTGTTCTATGAACTTAATTTCACTTTCAGAAGAACAAAGCTTACACTGAAACAGATTTAGGTTTCTAAACTTGCAATGTTAACTCCACCCTTGCCAGTAAGGAAAAATGAGGTATGACTGATGTTCAAATCAAACACACCAGCATGCACCAGTTATGTCATGAGTGGATTTAGTGTAGTTTCCATAGACAATGATTTGTATTTCTTATGCACAAGGTACAGCGTAAGTGGTTAAACAGATCCAATTCTGACTGCCCTGCCCGCACACATCTGCTAGAGGCTCAGCTCCTGAATAACCCCTTTCCAAAGTACAGGAAAGGGCTGGACAAGGAGTGTGGAATAAGCACAAAGCCAAGTTCACTTTAAAGCCTAGAGCCTTCATAAGGTTCAATCTGTTTGAAATACAGACATGCCTAAAGTGCACCAATTAAATATGAAATATCATGGAAAAGCCAACCTTAATTGATCCTTTGACTGAAGCAGTGAATTAGAGTAGATAAGGTTCTCTAAAACTTAAATTAAATGCTTCTTCATGGAACTTTACACCACGTTAAATTGTCTTAGCAGTCAGAAAAATCCCAGAAGCTTAAATTAAGGCAGTATCTCAAACTGTTCTGTTTCAAACTTCTGTCCCCAGAACACCAGGTGAGACTGAATGCCCAGGCTCTGAATGGGAGTAGGTGTTTCAGTTTCCCCACATTATCTCATGAACACACCTGCTCTCCTTCAAGGACTATAAACATACTGCAGTCAAAAGCCTTTCCCAGGGAAATGCTGACAATCAAGTGGTGATTTCCTGAATAGTGACTTCTATTAGTGCCTATGAAGAGTTCTGGAACAAAGTCACCCTGTACCCAGCTGCCTGGAGATAAAGACAGCCACTTTCAGTCTGAAAGAATGCTAGCAATGCTGTTTTATACCAGCAGTTTTAGGGAAGAGACCTTGTTTTGAGAAGGCACATTCCTAAATATTTCCTAGTCCAAACAATGCTTAATCTAAGTTGAAAGCTGGCTTTGCACAAGTGAAAACTTGAGCTTAAGAATTTTCGAATACTGTTTGCACAGTTGTTTCTGGTTGTCATGTAGGTTTTACTTTATCTGGATAACATCACAGCATCCTACAAAGATTAAACTCTAACATAACTTGTTTCCTAGGTTAACATCTTTGTTTTACAGAGAATTGAATTCCATGTTCTTAATGGACACCCAGAGGAGGCAGGCTCAAGACTGTGACCTCGCCCCAAGGAACATACTGTCTTCCTCTTTTCAGCAGACAACATGCACATTAAAAACCTTAAATTTGAAACTGCTGTCCAGTAATGCACTGACCAGTGATTCATCAAAAAGGAGTCCTGTTTTGTATAAAAACTGGACCATAATAGACACATTTCGCTAGAAATATGCCCGCACCATTACACATTTAGTAAGAATGCAGCCCACTGCGCCCTCCCCTCCGACACAAAGGGATCTATTATTTCAATCTGCTGCCACCACACTTGCCATAATGCCTGTATCTGCATTCCACGGTGAATCCCATAGAAACCATTAATACCCTTCAGCCAAGCGAGCAGATGGCCCCCTTTCACTTTTGTTGGATCGAAAAGTGATTCCACGTTGGGGCGTTTTTTGTAAAACGGGCTAGACTTGGATAAAGCGGGACAATAGTTTCCCTCCCCTCCCCTCAGACCGCAGCATCCCCCTAAAGAAAACACGGAGGGCTTGCGTGAGAACTGACGGAATCTCTTTGTGCAAGGAAAGCAAACTCGTGCGATCCCACCCTCCCTCCCAGGCAGGGCCACCACCTCCTGGGGCCCCTCCCTCCTCCAGCACCGCTAACCTGTCTGAAGGACTGCAGGGTGTTTTCGGCCTCCTCCCTCTGAAGCATCTCCTCTTGCAACCTACAAGGAGCAAGACAGCGGTGAGGAGGGAGCGGGGTTCGCCCAAATCCCCCCGTCCAGCCTCCCGCCGGCCCGGTACCGCTCGGGATGCTCACGGGCTGCCCCCGCGCCAGGGGACAGGGCGGAGAGGGAGACAGAGGGAGGTGCCGGCAGCCAGAACCCGCGTCCCCCCGGCACACTCACTTCTCCCGCAGCCGCATGATGTCGTCGGCGAGGTTGTCCCGCTCCACTTCCACGCGTGCCTTGTCGTTGGTGAGCTGGTCCACCTGTCGCCGCAGCTCCCGCATCTCCTCCTCATAGAGGTCGCCCAGGCGGGACGTGCCCTTGCCTTTGAGCTGCTCCAGCTCGGCCAGCAGGATCTTGTTTTGCTGCTCCAAGAAGCGCACCTTGTCGATGTAGTTGGCGAAGCGGTCATTAAGCTCCTGCAGCTCTACCTTCTCGTTGGTGCGGTTCGCCTTGAACTCCGTGTTGATGGCGTCGGCCAGGGAGAAGTCCACGGAGTCGTGGAGCCGCATGGGCGGCATGCTGCTCCGCAGCCGCACCGACGTGGTCTTGCTGGCGTACATGCCGCCGGGCGAGGCGGACACGTACCGGGCACTGCTGGGCCGCAGGGCGCTGCCCAGCGAGTACCGGCTGCTGGACGTGATGTAGCGGGTGCCGGTGCTGGGGCGGCTGCCCCCGCCGAACATGCGGCGGTACGAGGAGTTTTTCGTGCTGATGCTCATAGCGGCGGCGGCGCGGGCTTTGTAATCCGGGAGCGGAGCGGGGAAACTCAGCCGTGCGGCAGGCGAAGAAGGGCGGTGGCCCCACCCCGGGCCCCTATTTATGGGGCCGCCGGG
>VZTX01020706.1:73261-125194 GCA_013400915.1 Pardalotus punctatus | reverse complement strand
TGAAAGGAATAAGGGAGTGTCTTTCCAAACAAATGGCTGGTAAGGACAAGACCTGAGTCTGCTGGTAAGAGAACTTTGATACTGAGAGATAGAAGGAACAATAGGTAGGATTTCCATAGGAATTGCCCTAGTTAGATTTACCCAAAATTGTGTTAATAAACTACAAGAACAGAGACACAAGAATAAGAAAAGAGGGATGTGTATTGGGGATGTCTGTATTAGGGGGGGATGTACATTAATTAGGGGTTCTGGAAATCTGTACCTCTCGAGTACCTCAGCCAATGGGGAATGAGAGAGGGAACCTGCGGTCGGGAATTCGGATAAAAGAGGCTGCGTCCTCTGTCAATCTGAGAGAGACCCCATGGGAAATGGCCATGAGCTCTCCCTTTATTCATTAATAAAATTACAGGAGTCCTCTGTCTCCTTTTTGGACATACACCTCTGGCGTTTGTGGATTAATTTTCCTGACAGGGGAGACAACCAGCTGGGCAATGGGCAGCTTAATGGCATGGAATCACTCAGCAAATTGTGCAATATTTGAGGAGCAATTAACACCTGATCTGAGTTCCAGTCTTCCTCTAATATGTGGAAGATCAACCAAATAGTTTGTTTTCTTGACATGAGTATTTTAATTAGATTAACCTTCCGATTACTTCCCACATATTTAAGATGTCTGAGGCAGCTACATANCGGATTAATTTTCCTGACAGGGGAGACAACCAGCTGGGCAATGGGCAGCTTAATGGCATGGAATCACTCAGCAAATTGTGCAATATTTGAGGAGCAATTAACACCTGATCTGAGTTCCAGTCTTCCTCTAATATGTGGAAGATCAAATCCAAATAGTTTGTTTTCTTGACACGAGTCTTTTAATTAGATTAACCTTCCGATTACTTCCCACATATTTAAGATGTCTGAGGCAGCTAAATAATATCCAGGCTCTGAGGTCTGGGAATTTCGAGGCGCAAAGCACGTAGGTGATTTTTGTGAGAACACCAAACCCTCTGCTCTGACATCCATTCCACAGACCCTGAGATCAGCCCCAGCACACCTTCAGCAGGCAGGGAAGAGGTGGAAGAGAGCAAGAAGGCAGATACCAGAGCAGGTCAATAAACGCCACCCCCGAAGCGGCAGGGAGATCATTAGATGCTACTCCAATTGTTTTCTTTGCTGCAGACAAGACCCAAAAGAAAAAACAGAGGTCCCAGATGATCTGAAGAAAAACCCAAAATCATCCCTGCCCAGTGTTTGGCCAGCTGTACTAACACTGGTTGTGGGAACCAAACACAGCAGCAAGACACCAGAGCTTTTGTTTTTGTTTTGGGTTTTTTTGTTTGTTTGTTTTTATTTAGAAAAAACATAACGTAACCAAAGCTGTCCTTTCTTTGCCCAAGGGGTGGAAGAACAATATTAAACTGTACAGGGGGGAAAAAACATAACCTTGAAAAAAATTAATTCTTGCTATATGGAAGTGGAAGGAATGTGATCTGTTCAGTGGCGTTTTACACTGAAAAGATGGAATGGAACTTTCATCACTTAATAACTGATCTCAGAAATTCATGAGATATAAATAAAGATCATTAAAAAGCCTGGCACGTGATCATTCATGTGTTTGCTCTAAGTATTCCTTCAGATTTTTAAGTATCATTTGTATTTTTTGATGCAGTCTTTCTCCTTCTAAAAAAATCTTTATTTCCAAATTCTGAGCTTTTGTCTTAAAATGAACTCAAGCAATTTCCTTCTGCATCTTGAATTTCTCGTACACATTAAAAATGCTCCTACCAAATAATCTCAGACACCTTTCCCGATTTCAACCACTGTATTAATTGCACGACACTTCAGGGATTCTCCAGCATCATGCTTCCTGTTGCATGGTTAATATTTTATTACACTGCAGAAATATGAACTGCAAAGGTAATTTCTGAAAAGCAGAAATTTGCAATGAAAACAATGTAATAAATAACTTCATTTGTGTAAGTGGCTGAAACCAGGGAGCAATGTCTCTTACAAGTATTAAAAAAAACTCTGATCTACAGAAGTTATAAACATTCACTGGAAATTCTGCTGAGCAGCATAAGGCAGCGACTTAATCTTCTAAGCTACAGGAAAAAAATACCAATTTAAAATCCTCATCAGTAATTTTCTCTTTGGAGAACATGGCAATGACATCAGTATTGAGAGATGCACTACTCAGGGATCAGGGAAACTCAGAGGGTGAACAGTTCCGTTTATTTTGAATAGATTTAAGATCTTGTTTTTAGTTCATTAATATTTCTAGCTTTTAGTAGTCAGTCCTGGTTACTTCCTGAGTCAAAATGTGTTGACTCAAAGACTTCAGCAATCCCTCTGAATTCCATGGCTGGAAACATAATTTCCAGGATCTGGGGGTTCTTTTAAACCTTGTTCAAATTTATGAGGAAAGGCAGAAATCAGGATCACTGCCAGACAGGACCCAACGCAGGAATAATTTCTTCCTCTGCTCATCTCCCTGTTTGTAATAGAGCATTAAAATACCTGAGTTCCAGGCATTGCTTATTAAAGCAGAGGGACAAGATGAATTCTCAGCTCCTTTCCCAAGGAATTCTCCATGTAAAAGTTAGTTGTGCCTCCTCAGACCTGACATTTTCACGAGGCAAAAAGAAAGGACTTTAATTTCCCTCTCATCACCAGGGAGAAGTACAGAAGTTAAAAGTCTTGTGTGCCGTAGCAGGAATTGAACACGGCACTGAATTCAAACTCATTGCTCAGCACTTCGGTCCAGCACCTTCACCCAACAAAATAATTTTCTTTCACAGAAATGTAGTATTTTTGCTTGATTCCATAGGATCTGGCAGAAAAATTCTAAATACTGTGAAAGAAATATAAGATGGGGGTTTTTTGTGGTTTTTTTTTTGTTTGTTCGGGGTTTTTTTTTTTTGTTGTTGTTGGATTGATTTTTTGGGTTTTTTTCTTTTTATGGTTTTGGTTTGGTTTTGGGGTGTTTTTTTGTTTGTTTGGGGTTTTTTTGAGTCAAATTTGCGGAAATTTCAGATTGTTTCTAATTTAGCTTTTCATCAAGAATGCTCTGTGCATGCCCCACAACCAATTTAGCCAAACATTGTCCAAACAAGGCTAATATATACCCCTAGAAGTACAAGAAACTTCACAGTTCAAACTTTTTCTAGAAGTACTTTAACAAATCTGCTTGGAAATACGAATTGCTCTAGTTGAAAAGTAATTCCCCACAGTTATATTACATTACCAAGAGCCAACACATCAGCTGTGCAACAGCAAATTCACCCTGAATCCCAGCTGGGCCGTTCTTCCATCTCTGTTCTTCCAGAAGTGCAAAAGGAAAGTTCCAGTGATGTGTAGGGGTTTGTCTTAGCAACTTTTTTTTTCATAACCATTGGAAAATCCCAGTCAAGAAGCCCTAACCCTCTTCCAGCCATGAGATTCCAGAAGCTGAAGCAGATAAAGGAAATAAACAAAAGCTGGCAGGAAGCTGAAGGAACTTGGTAACGATAAACAGCCAGAACGAGGCAAACCTACTTCGGTCTGTGGTCATTACAATAATTTGTTTAGAAAGCGGTGATGAAAAAATCCCGAGTAAATAGCTGGGAAGTGCTGGATCAATTTGCAAGCGCTGGAAGCGCTGCAGCCGCCGAGCTCAGGGCCGTTTGTATTAAGCAAGAGACACACAATTAAAGCTGCGTCTCAAACTAAAACCCTCAGGGCTCCACATTTCATTCCAGTCAACCGCTGCTGGTTTTTGGCACTATTTTCTTTGCAAATATGAGTAATGTGGGCCCTTTAGTCACTATTAAGCAGTAATCTGGGGAAATCAACCACTTCCAATAATCTTATACTCCAATTTAGGGCACTCTGAAACCACATAATGAATAATACTGTCGCCAGTTCTCTCCTGTAATGACACATGACATATGCCTGCTATTCCTCTTTTCCAATCAAATGCAACTCTGTTGCTTTTTTTCAGAAAGTCTTGTTTATTGTGTTCATTTCAGTTTCTTTCTTCACTCATTTGATGAAGAAGTAAATTTCTGCTTCATAAGCAAGATATTCATTGTTAACCCGGCATTCAGAAAGCAGCTGATTGCTTTACTACCAAAAACAAATTATTTTTTCAAGTAACACAAGTTACTCATGACTAACAAAAAAATCTATTTTCACTGTAAATTAGAGAGCTAATTAACACACTTTCCAACATTCTTGTCCCTTTTGCTACCACTGAAGAATTTGCAAGAATGATTTCTCTGTTGACAGATGCAGAAAAGCTTTTGTAGCTAAGCATGTTGAATGCCAAAATAAAATCAAGCCATTTATCCAATTTCATGTCTTACGACCTTTTTTTTTTCCATAACCATTGGAAAATTCTGGTCAATAATATACATTGGAGCAATGTTCTAAGGAACAGATCAAATTCCAATCTATGCTGACTATGAAAGAAAACAACAACCTGCGACAAAAAAAAAGTCTGAAAGATGTGCAAAGATTTTAAGAAGAAAAGTCTGAGATGAAGGTAGAAACTTTTTGATACTTCTGCTTTTATAACTTGAAAATTCAACCTTCACCTTACTTACAGAGGATGGATTGAAAATATACTTTACCAAAACATTGCTTTTCTGATTCTCAAGTAATCTAAGGCAATGTGAAATATACTGCTCTTTATCAAAAATATTCCCAAATTATTCTCCTGCTTTTGCAGAAGCAGCATATCTAAGTCATAGATAACTGTGTGGATAATTCCTTATTCTTCCCAGGCAAACGCAATCAATTGCATTCTTGAAATTCAATTGAAAAGTAATTTCTCTGACATGAATATTCCAAACTCACAAGAACTCACATAAAGCTACTCCTGGAGCACAGTAAATCTCCAGCAGAAATTGTTATTCAGGTAGAAATGGTCCTGTGCAGAACAAGCTGCAAGGGGGGTGGTGTAGGATTTGTCTTTGCAGGATTTGCGCGTGTGGCAGCAGGGAGAGCTGTGGGAAACCTGCCGGGTAATTCACACCTGAATTTTAAATAAACTATTAGAGAAAATCTACATAAAAAGACAGCCTTGCAGGTGACTTTTCCAAGCCCTTTCCATCACCTCGCAGGTCCCTGACTCATCAGTCAGAGCTTCCACGGGAGCCAGTGGTGATTTCCCTGTGGTCAGGTGAGTTTAGCAGGGAGTGGCTGCATGAAATTTATGTGCTGTGCTGATTATTTATTTCTTCTTTCTCATAATTTGTGACTATTCAAGAGTTTTGTTTGCTGCAGGAAAAATGTATTATGGAGATAACTGAAACTAACACCAGTGAAATGAAATATAAGGTTGATTCCTTAATGAGTTCGCATTTCTAGACACTTTTGATTGGGTTATATTGACCCAAAGGGGGGACAGGAGAATCAGAGATCATCTCATTTCTATGAGTAAGCTCTATCACAATTAAACAACAAACCAAAACAAAAACAACCCAACAACAAAAAACAAAACAAAACAAAAAAAAATCCCCCAAAACAACAAAAAAAACCAAAAACAAAGCCCAAACCACAAAACAAAACAAAACTTCCAACCAACCAAACCTCCCCCAAAAACCAAAAAAACCAGCACTCCAGAAAAATGTTATTATTATACCTACTACAATGAGTGACTGAATTAGCACAAAACCTGTTCTCTAATGATTTTCTACAGAACACCTAACTGGTGGTAGATAAAACAGATCAACATTCATTGGTAAGCACGTAAGATAAAACAGAAAAATGTGAAACTATCATACCTCAGTAAAAGCCATAACAGGGGGCTGAAACATGCCTATATTCAAATTTTGGTGATGTAAAGGACATGAAAGGCTAGATAGAGGTGGTTACAACACCTCACAGAGTTGACTTTTCTCAGAACACCATTCCTCATTCAAAAATTAAAGCTATTGAATATTTTCAGTACTTGAAAAACACCTTCTAAGAAATTTCTAGCAGTGCAGAAACACGGTTTATATTCATTCATCTGGAAGTTAAGGTTCAGAGGATTTTTTAAATGTTGCAATATCTTAGGAATATTGGAAAATCTAAAGCAAAAGACTGAACAGCTCTCTTGCAGCTCAGAGCAGCTGTTACCTGCTGGTTATTATAAAGAGAAATCTCTCAGTGATCTGAATGATCATCACAGCAGAGTTTCAGAAGAGCATCAGCTGGATGATGCAGAAGATTTAATCTGAAATATCTTTAATCAAATGACAAATATCATTACTGATGACCGTATTAATAGAAAACATATAAACTTCGACTTGAAAACCAGACTAATTTTCTGTCTGCAAACAAGGCACCTGAGAAATCACTGAAAAATACTTAAACACTTCAAAGCTACAAAGTTCTTAATGTTATCAACCAGAGCCTCTACTTTGGGAAACCACTGGGATACAAAATAATTCTGAAATCATTCCCTTTTCTCAACTTTTATAGAGGAATTGAACTTATTAGGATCTGTCTGGAAGGATTATGACTTAGTCTGGGGATTTTAAAGCAGGGGTTTGTTTAATTTGCTACTATTTTCTATCTTACTTGATGGTTGAATTATCCGCGTTTCCTGAGTGCTACATTTTCATCCTGCAAGAAAAGAAAAAACAAACAAAACACTTCTGTAGACATCTGAGCTAGTGTCTCTAAGTACATCATTTAGCGCAGCTACGTTTAACTAAATGCATTTTTCTTTTGCTTTATTTTCTCCTCCAACTTCCACAACAGTTAGAAAATGAAGATTCTTTAAATAATGCTCTTAATGTCCAAACACCATGTAGGCAGTAGGTGCCTAAATGCTCAAAATGAGACAAATTTACATATTTACCACCAAAAACGAAGACAACGGCCTAAAAATGCAGGCATTGAACATCAATAAACACGAAATTCCCACAGCTAGAGCGGCAGTGTTATCACAGCAAAAGGCGTCTCTAAAGGGAAGATAAATGCCACACAAAGGGTTTCACACAGCCATAATTCCAGATGAAATTTTCTGTGTGTGAACATATTGGACAAGCAGAGGGTCAGGCTGGGCTTTCACATGAGCTTGGCTCCTAATGAAATTAAACTGGAAAAAGAAACACAAGTAGTAAATTCGGAAATATGACCGTTGGGTTCTGATTATGTCTAAGACTCTTCCCTATCAGTTCTTCAAATTCAAACATGAATCTCAAAGATGAAAATGCATTCTGAGTCCACAAATTATTTCTAGTCATTAATATAAGCACAGACAGATGTGAGTATGGCACAGGATATTCCAGGGCAGACAAGGACACTTTTAGCTGGCTCTGATTTAATTTTGTTTTGTTGTACTCAGGGCATGAATAATCAGAATAGAGAGGTACAAGGAAAAAGCTCAGAAGTAACCATAGTTCCAGAATCAGCTTAAAAATCTGATTTCAGTTTGTGAAAACTACAGAAAGCCTGGTACAATTTTACACTTGGAATTAATTATTGAAAGTGAATAACAAATAAGATAGAGGTAGTTCTCCTGCCCAGTTTAAAAGCAATCCCCACACCCAGAGAGCATTTCTCAATCCAAAGGAAATTGAATCTGAAATTACATATACCTAGGGTTTTCCTCTTGCCTTATTATGCTGCTTTCCAAGATGTAATTACATTAAGGCATTGAAAGCAGTTCTGTTTTGCACAGGTATTACCATTTTTATTAACTAAAGTAACAATAGGTATATATCATTTACAATTAGTCCCTCTAAGTGTTTAACTAAATACCTCAGAAATTTTGGAAATTAAGCCAGTAACAAAAAACTATTATTTACTGACATGCTTTAATAAGATTAGAGCCCTCTGTGTTTTATCTTCTGAAATTATTTCACTCCAGTCACTTGAGCTGGTGGAAAATTCTTGACTAAGACACATAGCCCTGTTGTCACTCCGAGCAGTGGCTCTTCACCTCGTAATTAATGTCAGCTGCATTCACTGGGTAATTTAAAAAATGCAGCAACTTCACAAGCAAATTAACAGCCTTCAAATCTCAGCAGAAGTGCATGAGTACAGATTTTGCAGGAATCAAGTGATACTGTAAGCAGCATAAGAGTTAGAAGTTGTTTATCAAATGTATTCACCATCTAGGAAATGCCTTTTCCATCTCGGAAATCAGCCTATATTTCAGCAATATCTGTTTTCTACAGATTGCACTCTTGAAATGTGCGAAACACCTGACATTTATTTTCTGCGCTGGTATTAAAATCACAATTATTCCACCATAATTGTTTTTCAAGCATTTCCTAAAACGCTGGCTGCAAGCAACTCCTGTACCTACAGGGCACATCTATTCCCTTCCCATGCGACAGACCGAGCTGATACAGGCACGTACAGGCAGCAAACTGTAAAATTAGGAACAAAATGAAGCAACCCCACAAGACAAATTCTTACTAAAATTAAGCACTTTACAATAAAACTTCCTAAATGGTTTCTATTGTTACACTTCTTCCGGGTTGATTATTTCATGAAGTCCCAAGTGATGGGAAAAAGAGGCCATCAAATTAAATCTGTGCCAAAGTCACAATCCCAGTTATATTTCCTATAATCCAGTAAAGTCTCACAATCCTCACTGTGAAAAGAACTGATCAAGGAGAATATTTTTTAAAGTTCTAAGTTTACTTAAGCGTCTTTTACTTATGCACATGAAGCCGGCTCAGCAAATCACTTTAGCAAATTTTGTGCCTCTATTTTTTAATATCTCTATTTATGATCATAAATGCCATCAGCAAAAATGGGAATTGAAATTACATAGTGAGGGGAAAATAGTCCCCGTTCTATATTTGAAAGATTAAAATTGAATTGCAAAAAAGTGGCTTAATATTCATAGATGTTTATGTTACTACAAGAAAAACACCCACTTTATAAAATCTATCCCAAGAGCCATATGCAATTTGTATCGATTTTACTTTCAAAAAGTTGCTACCTCTTTATGATGATTTATAAGTAGATGAGTTAAGTATTTTAATATAGATATCTATATCTGTAAACATCTATCCAGACTATTGGCTGTAAGGAGGACCACAAAGCTGCTTTTTATGTTTTACAGTAATAAAACACCCAGAAAATATGATCTTTTCAGTTATTCCTTAGTCACCACACTTTCACACATTATTAGAGCTCTACTAGAAAGGGCTCTGCACGCATCCTGGTAGAAATGCACTCCGAAACGAGCATAGAGAACAAATCAGGTCACACATACACACTCAGCTATTTATAATGTGCACCAAGAAGCTTTCAGACTGTATAAACCCCAAATATTCCAACACCAATGAAGTTTTAAGGGTGTGCTCACCATGAGCTGGGCTGAGCTCTGTGTATGCGAAATGCAAAGCATTTTATCTGCCTGGGGAGATTCAAGTTCTTGAAAAACACCATTCCATAGCCCACATTTTGAAGTGACAAAGACTAGGAAAAATCTATCAAAACTTCCTTTTAGGATGCATTGATTATTTTAAATGGAAAATATTTCCTCGAATTCTCCAAGTCAAGCATCTCCAAGTCACAGAATCTCCCTATTACCCTTTCTGAAAACAGGTGTGATGTTCTTTTTTCTCCAGTCACTGAGGACTTGCACTGCCACCATTTTTCAAACATCATGGAGGATGTCCTAGCAACTACATCTGGCAATTCCCTCAGGACCCTGGGATGCATTTCTTCAGATCCCATGGACTTGTGTCGCTTCAGGCTCCTCAGGTGGTCTCAAAGCCACCCTCCTCCTAAATGGGACGTTCTTGGTTCTCCCAGTCCCTGCTGTGAGGCTCAGGGACTTGAGAGATGTGGCAAGAGTGATTGTGGGTGAAAATTCTCCACCTTCCCTATGCTGGTTGCCACTGGATTTCCTCTCTTATTTACCTGGGGGTGGGTGAGTGGGTGTATTTTCTTAATTCCTCCTTTTCTGACCAATGTCCCTGTAAAAGTCTTTCTTACTGATCCTCAAATTCCTTGGTTAATTCCAACCTCCAAATGTGCCCTACCTTTCCTGATCCCATCCTTACACATGCTGGCAACGTCCCTGCATTCTTCCCAGCACAGATTTCCTTATTATTATTATTGTTATATTTATTATTATAGTTATTATTATTATTTTCATTATTATTATTATTGTTGTTGTTATTATTGTTATTACTATTATTACTATTACTATTATTACTATTTTTTTTTTCTGTGTAGCATTAATATATGAGTAAGGACCTTCCACCAGAAGGTCCTTATTCACTTTCATTCTACTGCCTTGCCTGCCTGATTTCTCACATGGGAGAATCAAGAGCTCCTGTGCTGTAAGAAAAAAATGTCTTTAAAAAGCCATCAACGCTTTTCTATTCATTCATCCCTGAGGGGTTCCCATCCTGTGTTTTAAGATTAAAAAACCCCTAATACAAAGCAGTCTGTGCAGTCAAGAATCCAGATGCAGCCAGCCAGGGTCATCTTTAAGAGTTCTGTGGAGCTACAGCTAAAGCCGAGGGGCTTTGGTTTCTTATTTCCCAAAATAACAGCCCATGCCATATTCCCTTCCAACAACTGAAGTTGACTGGCACATTTGCCCGATCTGGTAACATCTGCACTCCCACCGAAGCACTGAAGAGTCACTCTGAAAGGAAAATGCGACTGAATCCCCAATCCAAGGCTTAACCAACACTTGCCCCGTGCACAAACTGGATTTACAGGGTTCCCTTTTCATTCATTCATTCCGTTTCATTCATTTCCCTTTCGTCACACACAACCTTGAATTCCCATCTCGTACAGTATTCCTTGGAAAGGTCTTCCCTTCTACTCAACAGATATTAGGGGTAAATTAGTGAGTTCAGTCCGGATGAAGTTCCAGAGTGCAAGGGACTCACGGCTAAGCTGCTGTGCTGGGAGCTTTCTGGTTAATGCAATTAACAGGATTACTTCTCTTCCTTACCTTCAAGCACACTGAAATTAAAAAGTTCAGTGCTTGAACACTCTACAAGGAATCATTATTATTTATTATTGTAATCCTGCAACAATGGCTACCACTTAAATGACCTTGTAACTGATACATACCTCAAAAACAAACCTAAAGATTAACTTTGAAGGCTGATAAACAAAAATCAGTCCTGAAAATGGTAAACACATCACATTTATTGCTGAGCCATCACACTAAAATATACCTCTACAATACAGCTTGCCTTTGCTACCGAAGTAAAAATACATTTATAAATATAATGGATAATTTCACAGCAATCATCTGTGGTACTAAGAAAAAAAAAAATAAACAAATGAAGATTTATCGTGGTGTTCTGTATCATATGCTAGAGGATACAGTTTAACTGCCTGCCCAGGAGACAACTTTACTACATCTAGGTACAACATGGGACTCTGATCCTCCAGAGATTTATGCCTTGCCTAAATACACTCAAAGTTTATATCATTAATACCATTGCAATAGAGGTGTTCAGTACCCAAAGCAGCAGACTCAGACCAGCAGAACTACTTAGATTAAAAACTTTCTGACAAGAACATTATTTTTAATTGAGATTGAAATAATTGACTTAAGTGGAGGCTTTTTCTTTCCATTACTTGGCAAATCCGATTCTGCTTGATTAAAAAAAAAAAGAATTGAGTGGGAAGATTCCCTCTGATCTTTCCCAGATTTAATAATAAATCGCCATCCCTTGGCAATCATTTACCTGAGTCAACTTAGTATTCTCTAAGTCAGCTGAGCTTTCTTGCCTTTCATAACATAAAATTAAAACAGTAGAAATTATTGATTAATGACAAGAATATATACGGCCAGCTCCATCATTTAATAAAGGAAAAAAAAATCCATACCATTAAAAAAAATGGATCTGGTTCAGTGTCCATAAATGTAAAATGTGTATGCTTTACTGTTCTCCAAGGAATTTCTGATTAACCCTCTAGTTCATCTCATACTCAGCATTTTTGATCGAAGCTCTAGCACAGTTTCTCTTAAACAGAAATGTCATTATTCAAGAAAACGAAAAGTCATAAAGCATAATGCAATTCTGCACTGTCACCACAGGCAATAACCAATAGTGTGAATTCAGGCAAATGACTTCTGCTTAAATATAATTTCCTTACAGTGAAATACATCACAAAAAAAAAAAGAAATTTGCTCATAAAACCTCTGATAATTCTGGAGTCAAAAGGACTGGCCATATTTGCTGAGTTATAGAGATAATGACACAAACCGCTGGCAATTACTGGCTTAGCCTTAGAAAAATGATAATATTGCTGCAATGCTCACAAGTCTGGCATCAGAAGGGGCTGAATTACACCCTTTGCATGATGTACAGTGATATTTCACACAAGGGCAGAATTCAGGAGGTGAAAAAAGCAGCACAAACCAGAGGCAACAAAACATAAACACCGCAGTGCACAATCATTTCAATTAGCAGGCAAACTGCAGGCAAGGTTTGCTTATGACTTTCAGCCCATAAATATGATTTTACACTACAGCAAATTCAGAGACAGATTTATTGATTAAGGAAAACCATTGATCCAGTGCTTGGTAATTCTGCTCCACTGTTACCAAGTTGAGTAAACCCTGGAACAAATATTGCTATAGGACCAACAGATCTCTGAGAAGAAAGGGATTCTTAAAACTGTCTTATTACCTAATTTACAGGTATAGACTAATTGCAGTTCTGTGATTCAGAAAATATGAAATGAAAATAAGCCAAATAATACTGGCATACTCATTAACTCACTGCTAATAATCCTAGGTGTAATAAATATTAACATCTGCAGTTATGTAAGCAATATACAATATCATTTTCAAATTGTATATTTCAAAATCATTAGTCACATAAAGCCAGGACATAAAATTTGATTGCGAAGAGCCTTTATCCCACACAAAGTCCAGATGACTCTGGGAAACATCAATAAATATAACTCCTACTGCAGCATGGAAAGGTATTTCACTAACCCTCGCCTTGTTTGCTTGGAAAGTACTTGTGAGAACCAATAAAATCTTTCTTTGATTACAGTGGCAATCAATACTATGTTTCAAATGCAGGCAAACACTTTAAATCCCAAGATTTAAAATACATCTCCCTAGAGTATCTGGTTGACAAATTCCCTTTTTTTCCCCAACCCTTTCTTTAAGTGCTGTCCCAATAACAGCAAATCAATCAGAGAATCAGAGAACAGCCCGAGCTGGAAGGGACATGCGGGGATCATTGAGTCCAGCTCCTGTCTCTGCGGGACCCCAAAATCCTGCCATGTGTCTGGAAAAGTCTGTTTCTGAGCAGAGGATACCTGAAAGCATTCTCAAGACCATTCCCAACTCAGATACCACAGCTCTGATACGGAGTCTAACAATTCTCCTGACCCGGTAGATTTGCCAATATCTCCACAAAAAGCGCTTCGCTTCCTTACAGTTGCCTCCTCATTAAAGATCCCCTCATGGGAACTCAGACCAGTATCTTTATTCCAGCTGAGATCAGTTTTTGCATCCTTTTCAGACTGTCTTGAATTTCTGCCAGCACAGCAATATTTAGCCGACTAATTTAATATTACTGATTAATGGAGAAAGCCTGTAACTCCCAAGCCTTTTCATGTGTCTACTGTTAACACCTAACAGGAACACCAGAAGCAGTACAGCTGGTATAAAAAGGAACAGTACAGAGGCAGATATTTCCAGGTATTCTCCCAAGTAATTGCTCTGTTGGATGAGCTATTTAAATAGTTTTTTTCTCAGAAAGTGACAGGCTGTGACCACACCCAGTGGGGTTCAGAGGTTAAAACTGAAGAAGGTCCTGCTGATACCACGGTGATGAAGGGACTGAAGCACAGAGAGAGAGGGGACAGACATACAGTGTGGCAGAGGAAAGGCTGAGCAGACAAACTAACAGTGGCCTACAATTACTTGTACAGTCGTTGCAAGGTGTCAAAGGCAAATACTCCTCAGCCTCATTAACAGCACAAATCAAACCAGTTGGGTAGGCTGAGTCTGGACACTACAGAGAAGCTCTGCACCAGGTGGGTGATGTGTCATAGATTTCAAACTAATTCCATTTTCAGAGGTTTTCAAGACTTTTCCAGGTAAATCCACAACTGGCCTGGTTCAGTGCTGGCATCGGAGCCAGTGTTAACCAAAGCTTAGACTCGAACATCTCCCGCCATTCCACTGAGTCAGTTCTTTTAGGACAGCGTGGGAACGGGACTCATCCAGGCACCCACCATCCCATTCTGAAACTGAGACAGATTTGCTGGAGATGCCTCTTGGAAAAAGGCTCAGCTTTGCAGGATGGGGAAGCCATTTGAATAGATACTGTGTTAAGAACAAGAGTGTTTTAAACCACTGCCAGTGAGTACAGATTGAATTATACTCCCCGAAGTGCAATAGGGAGTACAATCTAATCTCATTAGGTCAATAACATATTGTGCTAGTAAATCTAGTTTATTTTTTACTCTACTCTTACCATTCTCTATTGATTATTTTCATAATTTTGTCCATATAAATATGTTAGATCACCCAGAAAACCTGATTACTGTAGTTAAAATTATCTAAAAAAAACCAAAGTAAGTATTTACGGTTGCAGAGAAAGAAAACCATCTATTTTCACAGAAACTTTCAATAGCCTGCCCCGTAAAAGGTTGTCAAGAAAATTACCAAAATATATCTGATGCATTAATTTCTAACTCTGAATGAAACATATCTGGATGATTATTTTTATTTCCTTTGCGTTTGCAAGATAGTAGGAGAGCATTCTGAACGGATTGGCTTTGGTTTCAAAATAACCTGGGGACATCACTACAGCAGTGATTGCTGGAATGCTGGTCCTGGTGACCCGAACAAGGCACAGAGCGCTCACAGAGTTCCTGCACTTCACTTGTATCACTGAAGGTGCCTTCCTTGAAGGAGGCAGGGAAACAAAAGAAATACAGCAAGTCGTGTGGTCTGAGAGTGTAGTTGCATTGTTTTAGGATTTTCCTTTCTCTCTCATGGAGAATATAGATAGACTGTACTTTCTTAATCTCTGTGTTTTGTGTTAGAGGTGTACAAGCCATAACCAATAGGTCTTTGGGGGTGGATTGTCTTTGGCCAATAGACAATTGTTTATTACTGTGTATAAAAGAAGTTCTTGTAAATAAAACCTTCTTCTTCGCCATCTTGGAGCCTGTCTGCCTGACCTCTCTACCTGCTTCCACAAATCCCACGAACAACAGAAAAGCAAACCATATGAGAGATGCTGACGTTCATTTCCTTCATCAGACTTAAGCACTGTGAAAAAGCTCCTGGTGATCACTGCAAAATCAGATTTTTATTCCAGTAAATCATTGCTCTGTGCAGCCAGGAAGTCTTGGCCACCAGTTTGTGCATCTTCATCCCGTTAAACGTCCTGCAGACGGCAGGCAGCAGAGTCCTCAGAGCCGGGAGCAAACTGAGAGGCGCCAGCTCCTACCGAGTCAAGAGAATGGGCAGGTGGAATGTTGCCAGATTAAACAGAGACCAGCCAACCCTGGGCCTCTTTTCATCTCTTTTTCCTCTCTGTCCATGGCAGAGGATAATCTGAGGAATTCAAAAGCCTGATATTCTCACTACTGGAGCCCAGGAAGAGAAGCATGTCACTCATTACAAATGGTCTCTGTGGTATTACTGGTATCAAAGGAGAATATGGATTTTTTATTTTTTTTCCTCCAGGACTGATAAACAGCAAAACATTCAATTTATTCTCAATCTGTATTAAGTCAAATACCTGTTTTCTGATCTTCTATACATCTATCTTTCATAACTACCAAATCCTTATTACACATTTGCCCACCAGTTTTGATTTATAAACAAAATAAAAATATTTCAGATTGAAATTATGATGGTAGCAAAAAGTAATTTCAAACAACCTACAGCAAAATTTAGCAAAATTAGTAGGTTGGTACTTGGCTATAAACCATGTTTAAAATAGGTATTTTTTAAAATCATATTTCATGTTTATACATTACCTGTTAGAAATAATTAGCAACTGAAACAATGACCATATGTGGTCATTAGGAAAATGATATTAAATGGAAATGCAAATTTTCACACAAAGAAATGTAAAGATCTGTGAGGGAGCAATGCAATTAGGACACATAGAACAAATGGAACCGCATCATCAAGAATTTAAACTGCAACTATTTAAAATAAGAAAACAGTGTAATTCTGGCTTTGCAGGTTTTGGAACAACATAAATCTATGAAGAGAAGTATTGTCACAGGACTGTGAATGTTGCATTTTAAAATCCGATTTTGGTGAAGTCTCTGCTGATGTCTTTGGGACAAACTATCGATCAGCGCCCAGCAGACGGCGGAACCAACGCACCAGATTGTGAAATTGTGAAACCTGGGATTTGCAGAGCCCAGAGAAAGCCACGTGCTCCACCCTTGCCCCTTCTGGAGCACATTTAGTGATGCAGAGTCCCCTCCCTGCCCGGTGACCCTGCTGCTGGGAGCTGACTGATGTTGGCAGTGCAATCCGGCTCCACGCTGCATTAGCCGGCCCCCAAAGCAATTCAGGGCTGTAGTGAATCACATACCATTCTTACCATTCTCCCTTGCTCAGTTTTATTTCACTGCAGAATTATTTTCTTTTTACCACCCTATTTCTCAGGAGAGAGAAAAATGCTTTGTATCCTATTTTTAAAGCCATCCCCAGCAGCAATACCAATACTAGTGTTTGCACAGACTGTCTTCTCCCATCCACAAATTCCAATAATATGCCTTAGAAACCAGTTCAATGTTACACTTAATTTAATATCTTAAATGAACTGTACTGCTAAGAACAGAGAATTATTCCATCTGTATTTGACTTTTTTTCAGTTCACTCTCCTATGTAGGTTTTCCTTCATGCTAAACAGTATTTTCGAGTTTATTCTATAAACTATCCTACCAAATATAATATTTCCCATCAGCAACTGAATTAATCAGGAACTGATCAGAGCTGGACAGCAGCACAGCACAGCCTTTCAGAGTTATTGATTTACTTCCAAGGGAGCCAACAGGAGCTCGCAATCAACATAATAAGAATGTTGCTGTATTGAACATAATTTGGTCTTTAACAGTTACTCAAAATTATTCATTTCAGTACGCTTAGAATTCATTTTAGTCTTCTTAGAAATAATTCTAGTATTCTTGGAAGTTACAAAAGATGTTACAAGGAATGAATGATGAGGCACCAAGGCAAGTAAGTATATGCATCACTTTGTGCATTTGTAAAATAACTGTCTATAACTTTCATCCCTCACAACCATACATCGTCCCACCGGCACTGCAACATAAATACCCCCAGCTCTCATCCAACAGTTTCAATGAAAATCAAAATAAAATCTTTGTCAGCTCTAACCCTTAATTCCAAGAAAGTATTCTGTATCATTATAATTTGAATTTCCAGAAACTTATCTCAAGAAAGGGCATCTATGCTTCCTGGATTTTTTAAAATTGGATCCAGATGTGAATGGAGAGTCAAGAAACAATAAAAACTTGCACCCCATCATTAGGGGTATTTTTATACAAAAACATTTCCCTCAGAACTCTAATTCCATTTCCATGAAACTTTTTTTAAATGCCTCAAAACAGTTTATTAATACATTCATTATAGAAAATATGATTTCCACGCTACAAATCAGGATCTGAAACTGATCTCCCTGTCTGAAATTGTTCAGACATTTTGAACTAAGTCTGCAAGAGATGGTCCGTTTAAAATAAAACCACAACAACAATAAAACAAAACAGGTTGTTGAATTTATGTTATGCAGAAAAAAGGGTGCCAAAAGATGTTAAAGGTGCTACAGAAGAGGGTGAATCCTAAATAATTACAATAATAATTAGAATACTGATAATAATTACAGCTTTTTACAAAGCTTTGGGGGGTTATCACAACTGATTCTCCTACATGAATTTCCAATAGAATTTAAATAGATGAAAAAAATGTGTATTTTTCTTTCTAAGGTTTCCCCAGTTTTGATTTAGCCCAGTTGACAAGGTTTGGGCCATGTCATGGCCACACACACATTAACAACCTGACAGAGTCACTTGTTTGGGTCGTGCCCCACAGACAGTGAACCCAACTGACTCTGTCACCAAGCCAGCCAGAAGCTGCTCTTTAAAACATGAAATTTTCACTACAAATTGTGCATGTCTGATGTACCAAACAACAGTTCCTGAAATAAATTAAGCAACAACTTATGTCGTGACAGCGGACACAGCAGCAGCTGTAACAATATGCTCCCAGAAGAGGCTTGCACTTGATTTTCCTAAAGTCAACATCCTTAATTCCTAGGTTCTTTTAATTTGATGTGTAGCAATGGAATTTTAATGAATAGGATTTTATACATCAGGAGTTTAAAAAGAAAATACATATCTCTTTAAAGTAAGCAATTCATTTGTAATTACATCTTATGAAATAGTAATATATTTTATTTAATAATAAGTGCAAATCACAGATGGTAAACAGCAGGAGCTCCTAAATAACATAGACCAGAGCTTAAAATTATTTTGAAATACTTTCATTAATATATAATTTCATCAAGAACAGTTCCCACAGAAGGAGTAACTGGAATTTGGGTCTGCCTTAGCTCCTTTAAGCTGCACTATTTCATGCACCTGCTGTCATCATTTGCAGAGACATTCAACAAATCACCATGGCCACACATCAGGAGTTTCCCGGCAGAGATCTTTTGCAGGGAATCAAGCAGCTAAAAGTGGTATGGCAGCATTAAAGACCCCTCCCAAACTGAGCAAAAAGAGTGAGAAACATTCCTCTAATCCCAGTGATATTCTTAATAACGAGGAAATGTGGCGGCAGCATCACTCTGTGGGTCATTCAGGCCGGGTTGTGGAACGTTATGTCAACACTGGATTGTTCCAATGAGGGAATTCAGTGGCAGCACCCACAGCAGCAGAATTCTGTGTACAGGCCACAGCCAAGACATCATCAGAGACAACTTTTCTCCTTCTCCCCCTCATTAAGGCAGTAAATCCAACGTGAGTTACAAGGATTGCTCCTGAGCAATTAACTCGTGTCATCATCCTGCAGTCACCGGTTCTAATTTATCCTTAATGAGAGGAATGTGTTTGAGCCCACATGCAGCTCTGAGTAAATGCAATGACTTGTAGCACACTCATGATTGTGATACTCGTGTGAAAGTTGATTTCCATTATACATTAATTGAAATAGGCCCGTGTGACAGAAAGAAAATTGTTACAATTGCATAAAGGCCGGTAATGATTTCCTTCAAATCAACTCTGGAACTCTAATCTCGTATTAATATAATTTTCTGAATTATCAATAAAATATTTAGAATACAAAAAATTAAAAGAAATTGAATTGTGCTTCCGAACCGGTGTCTCAGTTTCAATTTTTATCAGCCTTCTCTTTTAATCTATTTTTATGAGATTTTCTTTCCATAATACAACTAGGGCAATGTATATATTTGAACTGTATTCCCATCTTGATATATCTGTTATTTTACTTATGCAGAAATTACCAGATTTATCCCATAGGTTATGAGTAAAAACATATGTTGGTTTTAAATTGATCTCTTCTGAATCTCAAGCACTGATATTGAAAACTAAATCTGCAGATTTTTATTTCACCTTAATGGATTAAAACCAGCTTAGGGCAACCTGAGATCTAGTCAGTCTTCCTCCAAGGAACGTTCTTGGTGCAAAAAGTGAAAATTAAACCTGAAGGCTTGAGTACAAGGTGCGAAATGCAAAACTCCCCTCATGTTTTCTCATCATCTTCGACTTCCTTGTTAAAAATTTATCAAACCTACTGGTTATGAATATCAAGTACTACCAAAATGCAAGAGATTAAAACATAAGATTCACAACTTTAAGAAACTGTCAGCCTGAGAAACTGGTTTTCTTCTTCCTGAGTACCACATGAATTCTCCATTTTGCTACCCTGGTTTTTAGCTGAGGAACAAAAAGCAGATGTTCAAGACCTACAGCCCCGTTCAGCAGCACGCACCACAAAACAGCCCACAGAGCCTTCCACGACAGCAATCCAGGCTTGGATAACATAAACGTGTTTATAATGCACCCTAAACCAAAGAATATTCTTAGAGTTTACCTTTACCTTTAAAAGCTGCTGTTCAAACTTCTCAGATGCAGCAGTATAACACACATTCTGATTTTATAAGCAAGTTCCTCACCTATCTAGTTCTGCAGTTTATGTCCCACCTGTATCTGTTTTATGAATGCCAGTGGGCTTTAAATATCCTCCACAAACCCTTCAGTTCCTTTCCTCTCCTTCATTAAACACGCTTCTGACAGTTTTTAGGACCCATACTGCACTCTCATAAAGAGGATTTATGAATAAACATGTGAGACGAGCTCCTGCTCACCCAGACTAACACCAAAATTCAGCAGCAGTTCGTATCTTCAATTTCAGAGCCGGGTGAGAATTCCCCACGGAATCCGCATTGTGTAATATTTGACACAAACCCAACACTTCTTTTTGATTTGCAGTTGTGTTCTCTGAAAAGTACAAATAAAACCACACAGCCTCGCAATATAACTTTATGCAGTGCTGGAATTAGCACTCACGTGTTCCTGTGCACTGTGAGCTGCATCAACTGCTTGTCTGTTTACAAATTCCGAGCAATCACAGCTATGTACATTTGTATTTAATTAATTTATCAACCACGCTGCTCTTCTGCTTCATTCCAAACCCATTTCCATGTGGCTAGAGGAGTCTCTCGCTGAGACTATTATTTTCCATCTGTAAAATCTGGAATGTACAGATTAAGTCATTTTTAATTACAAACTAATAACAAACTAATGGTATAATTTATGTGGTAATCTAATTTGTCGTTTGAACACTGTAGAAAATAACAGTAGCTGCCAAGCAAGACATCCTCGAAAATTGTGGTAATACATATTTAGATAAATGAAACCTCATCATACTATTCCAAATTAAGAATTCATAAGGAACACAGAGCAAATGACAACAGCACAATACAACACTTTGAAAGTGAATTGCAGACCATTTTGGTGAAAATATTTTAAGAGTCAATTAAGTTCTCTTTTTCAACATGCATCTTCTTCACATAGTTCAAAATCACTCTCAGGGTCTAGGTTGGGAGATACCTGGAGTTAGAGGCAAAATCTGCAGCAGTGAGACCCCTGCCATCCTGCCAAAGCCCTGAAGGAGGGGTGATAAAGAACCAGCCACATGAGACACCTTAAATTGGTGTAGGGTTCATTTCTCCAGCACACATAACGTTTTCTACAGCCTCAGTTTTCGATTCAGCCTTTAATTGTGAATGATGTCTGACAATAAAGTTATGTAACCACTGTTTTGTGTGGGATAGAGATACATTTGGGCATCAGATGAGACTGAGACGAGATGGGTGCAGAGTTGCAGAGGAAAAAGCATAAAGAGTGCAAAGAGTCTGGAAGAGCCTTCTCATGAAACCACAAAGCTGTGTTAAAAATTAATCTTGGCAAATATTACAAAGCTGTGCATCCTAGAGTAGAAAGCACCAAAAGCACTGTCCATAAGACAGGGCTCTGACATCATCTCCTAAGCTCAGAACATTTGTATTTTCCAAGACCTTTAGTTAATCACTTCCAAGAACGAATGTACTCTGTTTTCTGCTAAATGGTCACTCTTTATTAAAAAATACTATTTTGAGTCATTGATCTTTACTTTGTTGGGTGAATCTTGAAGGGTTTTGGTATTCTTTCCTATCATGTTACATAACTGCTGTGAAGCCATAAAAAGTATAAAGTCCGACACTGGGAAGAATTTGAATATGGTCTCAGTAAAAAAATACCTTCAAATGTAACCATCCTGTAACACCTGGACAGGCACTCATTTCACTGCTGTTCACATATTTCCTTAACCTCAACACGTCATGAACTGGCCTGAAGACTTTGATCCCACCCATGTTACACAGGTAAATTTATTAAATATTGCTGAAACTGAAAACTTGAGCATCTCAGAATTGGTTAAGGCATTTTCCAAAGCTGTGCCTGGATTACCAAGGACGCAGCTACTGGAGAAGGAGCTATGCAGGTACTGCTCAGCTCACTCAGCAAAACAATGTGAGCTTCTCAGCTCCTGTGGATGTTTGTCTTGGCTTTCTTTCATGGATTCAGTTTTCCATGAGAAGGATCATATATGAAATTACACTTTCAGATCACTAAGACCCTCATTCACACACACTTCCAGGACAAAAACTTAAATTACAATTGAAAAGGCACCACAGAAATAGTCTGAATGTAATTTAAAATTTTAAGCAAAACTTAAAAAGCATTCCACATGGTATCTCCACTGTCACCATTTATCTGTACATTGTGTCAATCTGCATAAAACCAACCATGACAAATATCACATTATACCATTCTGAGCAACTTCCTACATTCCCTACATTTAGAAGGGCACTGGAATGAGAGAGGGATTGAAAAAAATTCAGGTTTACAAACAGGAAACCACAAAATAGTTTACTTCCTTATCCCAAAACCATAACAAGCGAAAAACTTAAAAGAAAAAGAATTTAGTGAATTTTATTTATGTGTGCATTTGCACATGGAAATTAAGATACACGTTATATGCTCTTTATCTCTGCTAACATACTGACATGCTCCTCAAAAAACAACCAAACAAACCAAGAACAAAGCATATTTTTTAGGAGGTTTGATTACTTATTTCACTCTGCAGTGATGCAGGAATAAATTGATCAGTGACATTGCTGAGTATCACAAAGTACTGGGTTGTACTTGCCTGATTCAGTGTTCAGTCAAGTAAGTAGAAATCAAAGAATGCTGTTAAGATGTTAATCAGACCTTTGCCCTTCACGTTCAATACCACAACTTTGTTCTGTAAATTCCTGGAAAATCTGAAGTTTTTGTTTTAGGGAAAAAACCTGAAACTTTCATGCTGATTACAAGGGAACAAGGGACACGATCAAAGGAAATTTAAATTGGCTATTAGGAAAAAATTCTTCCCTGGATGGGTGGTCAGGTATTTGGCAGAGCTGCCCAGGGCAGTGCTGGAGTCGCCGTCCCTGGTGGGATTTAACAGAGGTGGGGATGTGGCACTTGGGGACATGGCTTAGTGCTGGCTTGGCACTACTTGGTTTTCTCAAGGGTTTTTTCCAACTGAAACAATTCAATGATTCTATAAAAGGGGGAAAAAAATAAACATTACCAGAGTATTCAGTGAGCTACAATGGAAAAGTGTGGTTTTGTTTGTATTTCTCAATAAAGACAGAAAAATTCCTGTAATAAGCTTTGTTATTTCAACACGCACACACGTTGTGCCTTTTTGCTACTACCTTTTTCACGAGGAGGTATCAGAATTATAATTTTTGATACTCCTGACCTTTTCAGTATTCAGTTATGTTTAGACTCACTGTCAGTTCTACCTCTTCTTCAGAGGTTACTAAGGCTGTAACCAAAGAGAAATGCGAATTGCCAGCAAGTCAAATTACAGAACATTAATAAGGTCAAAGCAGTACAGTTTATTATCATCTTTCACAGAATACATGAAACATTAACGCTGTGTTACTTCATTTTCATGACAATAATTGTTAAGAGACCTTCCTGTGCACCTTACTCTCATTACAACTTTAAAATTACATTGTGATTTGTAATCCTGTAGCCCTCTTAGAATTTGTCTCTCTCTAAATATCTTATTTCAAGCTGCACAGAGCCGCACATGAAATATTTCCAAATAACATGCTTTATTTCAGAGTTTCAGTGAAACTAGTGGAAAGCAGACTGAGGCATTTCAGCAGGAAGGCTGTAAGAGAGGACCCCGTTTCACGTGCAAATGTGTGAAAACAATGCATGAACTCCCCGGCACAGCAAGAGATGGAGCTAAAACCTCCTTCCAGCCCACTCGACTGAATTATTCTCTGCCATTCCAAAATGAAAACACAAGCCATGTCTGAGAATGCCTACTTAAGGTATGGAGTATTTTATAGAGAATGGTAACGGAGGAGCAGCCTGGTTTAGTGGAAGTTTTTGGGGTGGAACTGGATGATCCTTCATGTCCCTTCCAGCCCAAACCACTCTGTTTTTCTGTGGAAAGCTTTCAGCATGACAGCAATGAGAGGCAAGGTGTTCTCTCCCAGTCCACAGTGCAATATAAACTGCCCAGCCTATTTCTCTGTCCATTTCTTGTTACTCTATCCATTTCTCATAACTTAATGTATTTTTCCAAAAGCTAATTGGCTTCAGGATCACCTAGCCTGACCTCTGAGAAGGCGAGGGATGGATTTTCAGCTCTCTGCTAGGAAACTTTATCTATTATTATATATTAACCACAAGTTGCATACCAACTCCCCCTAGCCTTAATTTACTCAGCAAATATTCATAGAAGCTTCTAAATTATACATTATATATGGAATACTTTCCTCTGAACAATAAAAATATCCTTGCTTTTTATTCAGAGTACCAGGATTTGAAAGCAAAAGTAAATAAAATTGGAAGTTATTTATTTCCTGTACACTGAAGTAAGTAGACAATTTCATGTCGTTGGTACAGATTCCGTTTACAACCCATTTATGAAACACAAGGTGTTTCTCTTTTTGAAGTAAAAAAAACCCCTTCCTTTTTCTGCTTTGTCCTGTTGTTGCTGTTTATTCATACTAACTTTCCAGATTTAGCAAGGTTTACTGTGAGTTCAGGTGGCCTGCACAATCTAGAGGCTTCAGTCAGCAGGGGACTCGAGTAACTCCATATTCATAGGACCTTTCGTGTGTCTCTGGGTGACAGGAGCTGGCTGCTGAGCAGGCGTGATCTGCTTGGTCTTGGAACAGCATTGAACAGCATCGAATAAATAACATTGAATAAATAATATCAAATAACATCAAATAACACTGTCCAACTCTGCCCAGAACCCCCACCCACTGAGACAGAAGCAGGAAAAGGCAGAACCACAAAAAAAAACGGGAAGAGAGAAGACCACATCCTCTGCTTTTAGGTACCTAAACTTTGCTCAGTGGGCTGTACTGACACTTTGCTGTTTGGGCTGGAACCTAGAAAGTCATAACCTCTTATCTGCATGAGAGCAAAATCCCAATCACCAGGACTCAGGCGTCGTCCCCCTCTTTTCCACTTTTTCAGAACAATCATTTTGGATTAAGCTGTTCATAGAATTAGAATGACACAACCCAAGATCCATTCTTTCAGTTCATGCATTACCTCTCCCCTTTCTCCACCACTTTTGGAAAATACCCCGTTCTCAGCCTTGCCACGTGTTGTAGGTGACCCCTGGGAGCCCAGACACAGCTACAAGCTCTGCCTTGTTGGTGAAGCTTCTCAAAGACTCCCGGATTTTTGCTTTGCCTCCTACCCTGGCAGAGAGAACTACACTCCTCCCACCTCTGTAAGATGCTTCAGGAAAATGACCTTACAGCTCTTTTGAGGCTGGGTCACCAACACAGTTTGAGTTATGAACTCTGAACCAGTTGAGTGAATGCAAATAAAGAGTTGAAAAACAAGCAGCCAGGACTTTGTAAAGCATTAGTGCTGTTGAAATAATCAATGTATCACACAACCACAACCCAAGGCTCTGTCCAGTTGAACAATTGCACATAAAAATGTGCTGAGAACTCCCAGGTTCTCTGTGGCAATGAAAACCACTGAGTATTAACACATTTGGGGCTTTTGGCAAAGACTAAATGAAGGAGTTCAGAAGTGCCCCGTGCACAACAAACTCCAGCAGCTCTGTCCTCCTGAATTCAGTCACTCAGCTGCCAGTCCTAACAACCAGCTGGAAAGCAGAGAGGGAACTGTCAAAAACAACTGATTTTAGAAAGTTCATTTCATAACATTTATGAGATATTTGCAAATCATAGAAACTACTCACAAAGCTTCACTGCAGGAGTCATTTTGTAATTAAATTTGGACAAGCTGAGTTACTTTGGGAGTGGTAGCCCTGGCTCTGAATGCTGCATGCTAACAGGGGTCACAGGAGCAGCGTGAGCACACCCAGCTCAGAAACACTCTCCATTCTCAATATAACCAATGAATATTCCGAGCAGAAGGTCTGGAGTGAGAAATTCTCTTTCATGGCAACAGGTCAAAAGTGTAGCCAGGTCATCATCTTATTATCAACATATAAAATAATTCTTTTAGCACATTAGAATTAAACTGCTCACCTGGGAATGATTAAAATTATTTTTTAGTGTAACTATGGGAGTTTGTCATTTCTGTTCTTAGGTTTAAAGCAGGTGACGCAGTCAGAGGACCTGAATCAAAAATCTGTCCAAAACTTCATCCTAGTATGAACAGATTTTGTGTTATATTGACTCATATGAAATGGTATGAGTTCACATCAGACTCAGAGTGTTTTCATGGCAATTCCTCCATGCCAGTGAGCTAACACCACTGTGCCCTCCATTTGGTAGCCATTTGTTGGATGTAGCTTCCATTGGCACAGCACGTAAAAACACATTTGCTTTTTCATTTTTTCAACATTGTAGTGTCATACTACTTGATAATTCACAATTGCACTACAGCTGGAAAAACCTTTAAATTTTGGTTTAAAAAAAACCAAAACAACTCTCTATATATCCTCTCACTTTTCTATTTTATAATTTTTAACTTGTGGATTTTTTTTGTTTTCCTGATCTGAGTTGGTTGCTTCTCATGAAATCAAATTAATAGGAGCCATTCCCTAAATGGCTGGTTTCTTTTACAACAGAAACTACACAGAACAGCATTAAAAAATTAATTTTCTGGTTTTATCCATCTCTATAATAAGCATGGCCCTAACACTCAAACCAGGCCTACACCTGAGAAGCAGAGTGCAAGATAAAATATTACATAATAAATAAAAATCCTAATAGCAAACCAAAACCAAATTTATGCTTTTTCATCCAATTCTTAAGAAGCACCTGAGTAGGAAAGGACAATGTGATAATTAGGAAATGAAAATCTGTGGGTTTGTGGGTTTTCTTTAAATAATCACCTAAAAATAAAATGACCTCCTAGACGACGTAAAGTGTTTTAAAAAAGACAAAGTTATTCTATTTACAATTCTGTACGTTTCTTTTCTTCTGACCATAAACAAATTAAACTGACTTTTTCCATCTTGCTTTTGTATTTTCCAAGTTTTGAAAAGAACTGTTAAATCCTTTTAAAAGCATGAACAGTCAGATGGTCTCTAAAACATGTGATGAACAGGTGACCATTAGATATAAATCAATCCAACTTTGAAATACGCATTAGGACTATAAAATTATTACTATTCTGTCATATATTAGGGTAAAAATAAAACAAGTTCTGACAGTCATTTTAAAAAATAAAATGGATATTTATAGGTAATATTCTCATTGAAAAAAAATAAAATAGAAGCACCCCCTATTTCGTATTTCCACATAAATATTCAGCACAAACTACAGCTTGTGCCATTCCTTGCTCCTGCAGTAATTAAGTATTCAGACCAGTAAACAGCTCGGTTGGAATGATTTTATGACAAATGACCAAAACCATATCAATCATAAAAAGCCAGCCCTTCCAAACTCCCCGAAGCCCAGGGAGCTCAATCAATGTGAAATAAGAGGGGAGCTCCAGCCACGGCAGCGCTGCTCCGTCCCCAGCTCCCCTCTGCTGCCTTCCACACGTGGGGGCACAAAGGGGAGGAAGGAAGGGCTCAGAAATCTCACTGATAGAAGGACAGAGCGTTTTTTACAAAATGCCAATATGGAAACCAAGCCTGAGCGTCCAACAGCTGTTGGATTGATTGGTAGCAGGGGAAAAAAAGGTGAAATAAAGGAATAAAGGCTAAAATGGATGAATACAGACACCGCCCTCTATATGGGGCACGCACATACTGACTAAAAACACCTTTATTTTCCGAAGTTTCCAATTGACAGGAGCTGCTGGAATGTGCAGCAGTGCAGGAGGTGGCGAGGGTCACAGATTTAGCATAAGAACAAGAAAAAGTTAAAATCAGTGTTTTGGAATTCCTCTGAGAGAAGCTTTGCTCCTGCAGGATGTGCCCCATAATCCATACAGAGCTGCACACCCCATGCCCATGGACCTCATATTCCACAGGAATATCTCCATACCAAGGGAACGCTGAGTCCGGAAGGAAAAACAAAAGAAAAGGAGAGTGAAAGCCAAGTGATGATTTCTCTGTGTATGGGAGATTTCATATTTAAAGTGTCTTGTTTGAACAATTCCAGCCTTCAGCACCGAACTGCCACTTTTGTCCAGCTCCCAGGTCTATTTTCCCTGTGCTTTTCAGGTGGAACCAGCACTTTAATTAGGATGAGCTCATGCAGCTCCATCCAACAATGAAATGTTATCTGAGGGCTGGACAGCAGCCAAATTTTATTTCAGTATATCACTTGGGTATTATAAATGATAAATCAATATTTCTAATAGTTCTCCCTTCTAATGTATTGCGGTGGAAATAAGCCAGCATTGCCTACAAGAAATATGCAGATTAAAAAGGTCAGACTTTGAGCATAATGAAATGTAATTATTAATTTTGGTCAAATGAAACTTGGAGGCACCTGGTCACTGAAATCAAGGAAAATTCAGGAGGAATTTGAAAAATTAACATAATTTTGAAGTTAAACCAAAAGCTAACAGGTCAGCGAGTCAACTCAGATGAAAAAAAATGTTCATTAGCTTTGGGGAAGGGAAGGCAAGGGAAATGAACTCTAAGAATTCAAAAAGCATAACTAAAATATATGTGCTTAAGTACAGTGCATCACTGCTGTAATTCCAGAGAACATCACATGTGAACTGTGGCACTCACACAGTACAGCAATAAATACATCCATTATTTAACTCTAGGGAATAATTTATATATTTTGCCCACATGCCTACATGCATTTAGCTCAAAGTTCGTGAATGGTGCCTTTGTTTTTGGTTTGCTTTTGTCTTCTACATTTTAACAGTAAAATATACCTGACTGACAAGACATAGAATAGGAAGAAAATATTCTGCCTTATTTGAGTGGTCAAATAAAGATAATTAAGCCAAGTGTTGCAAAACACATTTGAGTGTATTGCAAACATTATGACAGTAAAAGTAAGAATATAACACACAAATTAAAATTATTGAAAAAATAATTAGAAGAATAAAAAATAATAACATTCATTCTAAGTGCATTCTCTCACTTTTTAAAGACATAACGCCTGCTTCAGAACACTATTCCAATGTTAATTTTGAATATTTATCAAAAGTATACGCAAATCAAAGCAGGGGTTCTTATAATTAATTTGTATTCATTTTTAAACTTGGAAAAAATAGATCCAAGACTCATATAACATAACACAGAAATAGGCAATTCCATTAAAATCAGTGCTGTAAATCTTGCCTAAGCTGGGAGCTAAGTCCCACTGAATTCACTCAACTTACCCGACAGATTCATTTACAAAGTAAGAAAAATCAAGTGGATATCTCATGAGTCTGCTTAAGAAACAAGGGGAGTCCTACAGGAAAGTTCCATTGTCAGAGCTCAAAATATAAATGGTTGGTACTGAAATTCAAGATTTGCATTTTTTGGAACATCTCCTCTAACTTGCTTGTACTGCAAGACCACAAATCAGTTCTTTGCAGAGCATACATGACACCTATGGAAAATATCTCAGTTTCTAAGAGATATTTAGACTCTGCAGAGCAGTAATAAGGAATCTGGGGCTCCTTTAATACCTTTTGTGAAAAAGAATGGTAAAGTAATTAATTATAAAGAACATCGAGCCAAAAGTGAAGTCAAAGCCACCAGTGCTATCCTGACTGAAAATCTCCCACCAAGAATGATCTCCGTGATCTTCACAGAGTGGAGACAGGCCTGATCAACAATGAGCTTAAAATCTCTCCTGATCATGTGCCTTGGATATGAAAAGATGGGGGCTTGCCTTTTTAAAAATTTTAAATCTCTGTGGGAGAGTTTTTAAAAAAAAAATAAATTAAAGTGCATTGTAATTCCTACAAAGAATAAAAATAACACAGCTGCTTTATGGCTTTCCTTAGAGAACAAAAAAAAAATTCTTAATTTTATCATAGTCTATTGTCATGAAAATTTGAACTCATTTAAAGCAGTGTGTAAGAGTACAAATCCCCAATTATGAAACACAGCTGCAAAGGTGTAGGCAGATGCAAGAGATCTCCTGGTTACAGAGAGAGCACCTTGAGGGGGAAGAGGGAGGCAGGGAGGGGAGATGCCACCCCCAGGGCAGGGATCCTGAGGCTCAGGACATTCCCAGGTCCCTCCATGGCGCGGAGCAGGAGCTGATGTGCAACTGAAAACATCATTTACTTGCTCGCTGAGACTCCAGCTGATGGATTGCCCTCTCCATGCCGGAGCAGGCCCGTGGGGCAGCAATGGCGTGGACAAGCCCTTATGGCATTTTTTGCCCCCGGGAGGATTTGTTTTGCTCTCGTTCAGCTCAGCTCAAGGCCAGGGGTCACAAACCCTGCCCTCCTTCAGACACCCCGCGTACCAGGAGCCCCAGACTCCACGCGCTCGGTTCCGTGTCTCGTTAACGAACCAGGCAATTAGAGACAGCCAGTGTTTTACTCTGTCCCTGCCTCCTGAGAAAGAGATGGGCAGAGCCAGACACACCTGCACACCTTGATTTACCAGGATGCTCAGGTACCCGAGCCTGTGCCATCACCCGCTCGCCGCCTTGCCCTCGCTTTCACCCCGAAATAAGTGAGCAGTGTCCTTCGAGGTGACGCGGATCCTGATGGGACCTCGACACTTTTACTTGTCGACATTATTTGTGTATTCATTTGCATTCCAGCTTCCTTCCCACTAGATCACAGCCCTTGCTAAACACGGGACATCATCTGGGAGTGTTTTTGGGATCCTTTCCACGTCCATAAAGCAAGTTCTGGTACAACACATTGTAGCACGCCATAAAGATCCCCATGACTACACAGGGATTTGGTTACTCCAAAGGAAGGAAAACAATCCTCTCAAGCCTCTTCTCTCCTGAAGATTATTCCTTTTAAAAACACAAAACGGAACACAATTTCAAGTTCCAAAAGTTTGAGGCATGAGGGTGATTTCTGAGGAAATGCAGGTGAGCACATATGAAGATCCACCTGATGAATCTCTCGAAAATCCACGCCTGGCATTCCAATCTTTCCTGCCCATTGGTTTGAATGGCATATGAATTAGATTAACTGTCCTGATTATTCAAAGAAATTTAGCTTAACGACCTGCAATTACTTTAATGGCTTTGAAATTCAGAAGGTAAGAAGGCACTATGTTTCTTTAAATGAACATTAAATATAAAATGTCTCTGACTGACTGTCATGAAAACCCAATTTTATTGCCATTTAAATTATTCAGAATCAATATCAGACATTAGCTATAGTTAGGAAGCTTATGAAGACAGAAGGACCTAAAAGCGACCCTTTTTGAAACAGAATAATGACATATTGTTTTGAAAGTAACAGGTTGTTTGCTATGTATCACTGTTTCAGAATGCAGGACCTTTATCTCTTTTAACACTAAGCTATGAAAAGAAAAATGGACTGAAGTTCATCTTGGATGAGTTTGTGCTTAAGTTCATTTCCCCACTTTGCCTACTGAATTTTCTACGTTCTGATGAATGTAATTTGTATTCCAGTACCGTCATGTGCCTCCAGTCAGAGGTAGTAAAACAGTACCAGCGATTCCACACACAAAATACACCAGGAAACATTTCAGGTCAAGCAAGAATTAAAGAAATCTTGAAAAGATTAATGAAAAATGCATGATATTGGTATGTAACAATTCTCAACAGTGATTTAAAAATAGCTTCAGCAGTGTTGCTGCTTAAGGATACATCATTTGAGCAGGGTAAAGAAAATGGGAAAGGAATGATAAAGCCATAAAATTCATAAAATCAACCTCCCTGATGATCCTTGCCAGTTCAGGACAGCTAAAACCCAGCGTGGTACAGGCAGACCATGAGATCCCTCACTCCGAATTCCAGGCAGCAACAAGCACAGGGCAGCCTGGAAAACTTTAATTTGGAGAACACAAGCACAGAGCAATCAAGAGCTCCTCACGAGACAAAAAAATGGGATTGTTCAAGGAATGTGCTTGGCTACTCAACTGAAGCACCTCCCAGGAAAACTTCAGCTCAGTAACTACTTTGTAGGTTCACTATAAGCAGCTAAACCCAATCTGTGGGACTCCTGAGGTTTTCCTTCTCTTTTGAGAAAACACTGAAAAGAGACATGCAATTTATTAGCTATTATATATAAAACAAATATTCTAAATAATTTTAGTATATAAGTATATAACATACTACTTTTTCCTAAGTTAAAGGCAAATAAAGTCATCAAGTGCTGGGATCCTTAACCCCAAAAAAAAAAAAAAAAAAAAAAAAAAAAAAAAAAAAAAAAAAAAGGGGAGGAGGATGAATATCACTGAAGTTCCATTTCGTCAGTGAATGCTGTTACACAGGGACCCATCATATATTGGGCATAATCTGCTGGGGAACAATAAAATATCTACCAGTAATCTATTCGGAATGGCTGGGGACCATAAGCGATTCCCATCAGCTCCCATCACCAGTCATGGCTGACTCACACTGTGGGAATCAAATCCTATTTCCATTTGCAACTTTAGGCACCTGATTTTGGTAACTTTGGTCTGAGAGTTTTAGCTCCACACAGAGCTATTGTACTCACTCAAAATTTCTGCTTCATTTATTAATTCCAATCTCTCACAAAGTTCCTCCCCCATTCTTCCAGCCCACTCCTATTCTAAATTTGTAGGCTAGAATTTATTCCAGACACATTTCCATACGAAATAATTTCTTTTCCCACCAGCACCCTCTAACTCCACAAATGGCATTACAAAGATACAGTTTGGGATTTTTTTATTTTTTTTTCACTAAATAATCATTATAGTGCATAATAAAGATAGCAGTAGTACAAGCAGTAAATAACAGCAATGAAATGCAAATTTTGTGATTTCTACTCCCTCTGGGATGAACCTCTGGACCAACTATGAGTGTATTATCACTTGTGTTTTGTGGCTTTTTTTTTTTTTACCCAGAACTTCTTGAGAATTACAACAATTATAAACAGCAAAAACTTTTAAGTGGGAAATTATTTGGAATCACAAAGCTACTTGAACTGCACCTGAAATTTCACGCTAATAACTTTGCCCAACAGCAAAAACAAAACTCCAAAGAATCAGCTGACTGCAACAGCTTATTGTCCTCCCCCAACCAATGTCATACCCACCAGATCTGTACTTCTGTTTTTTTCTTTTCCTTTTCATAGCCAATAATCATTTCCATCTCACCTCCAAGCTGTGAGAAAAGTAACTTGGAAAGATAAAAACTGTCCAAAAAAAATGAAGTGCATTCACACGAATCAGACTTTTTTGCCTCCTATTCATTTCTATTTCACTGTAAAATGCTGAGAAATGCAAACATGCAATTTAGGAGTATTTAAAATCAGCTTGGTTCCTCTGTATACACATGCACAGGAATATTAAGGTTAGAAAAGGAAAGAAAACAAGATCATTTTAGCACAGGAAAGCCTGCCCCATTTCATCAGTGCTCTTTGAAAAAAAGTATTTTCAACAAAATTGACGAAGGAATGGAATAAATGACATATGATATTTTAATAATTAAAATGCCTATCATATAACAGATTATCTTGAATATATTGAAGATCAAAGCTACAAATGACTGATTTTGAAAGTTCTGGTAATTTTCTGTTTTATAAAAAGACTGTCAGGACAAGGGAGTTAAAAACAATGACAGTGCTAAGAAATCGTGGAGTAACAATGCTGGTTTCTAATTAAAAAAGAAAGGTATTTTTAAGAGAAGAGCCTTTCATGGTGAGACAATGTTGGGCTTGATTCCAAAAACAATAAAAAGAAATTTAGTGCCCCCTCCTGGACTGGTAAAACAAAGTTCCATTTTCTCCCAAGTCACAAAATCACAGGGATGATGTTCCTTTATCAGTTAACACAGACTCCATCCATGTGGAAAGTTGGGAGAACTTTGGGTGACTCCTGGAAGTTAAAAGCAGCAAATTCAACACAGGAGTCAAAGAATTTCTGGATTATTTCCTCAGGATCCTCTTTAACTCTCATATGGCAAAATGGCGCAGCAGAACAACATTTAGCCCCATAAACACAAGAAAAATACAATGTGATGCTGTAAGGGAAAAGCTTTTTTTTTATCTAAAGAGGATAAGAATTTCTTTATTAAAATTAAGCTGATGTTGCTTTTGGTTTGGGGTTTTTTGTTTCCTTTATTATTTGGGATTTTGGTGTTTGGGTTTGTGCATGGCTCTTGTCCAGTTTGGGCTGCGGTTTTGATTTTTGCAGGGTGGTAGCGGTAGGGTGTGTATGCCTGTGATCCCATATTATTTTAAATCCTAAGAAAACATTGGTTTTCTTAAAGACAAAAATATAAAACGCCAGCTGATCCTGCCAACAGAAACTAAATATTACTTCACCCTACAAACTACATGAAAAAGAAGCCCATGCTAAATTTAACTTGCCATAAAAAGCAACACATAAATTGAAAGGAAACAAGTTACATGAGCTTTTAAAAGTACTCAAAGAGATTTTACACTTAGAAAACAATTAATATATTTACAAACTACTTTTAGACAGTGACTTCATCAAGATCAACATTTTTTGTTACAAACTAGAGGAAGGTTTGAGAATCTCTGGGCAATGACAGCAGCAGAAGGGCGGCAGTTCCGAAGGCCAATGTTCAAGAATTCCAGTGCCAGGTGAAAGGAATAAGGGAGTGTCTTTCCAAACAAATGGCTGGTAAGGATAAGACCTGAGACTGCTGGGAAGGGAACTTTGATACTGAGAGATAGAAGAAACAATGGGTAGGATTTCCATAGGAATTTCCCTAGTTAGATTTACCCGAAACTGCGTTAATAAACTACAAGAACGGAGACACCAGAATAAGAAGAAAAGAGGGATGTGTATTGGGGATGTCTGTATTAGGGGGGATGTACATTAATTAGGGGTTCTGGAAATCTGTACCTCTCGAGTTCCTCAGCCAATGGGGAAAGAGAGAGGGAACCTGCGGTCGGGAATTCGGATAAAAGAGGCTGCGTCCTCTGTCAATGTGAGAGACCCCATGGGAAATGGCCATGAGCTCTCCCTTTATTCATGAATAAAGTTACAGGAGTCCTCTGTCTCCTTTTTGGACATACACCTCTGGTGTTTGTGGACTAATTTTCCTGACACAGGGAATGAGGGGAAGGGCCCGGGAAGCCAACCACAGCCAGGGCTCTTTGCAGAGCAGGAGATGGGAGATGTTCAGCGCCGGGCCAGGGCAGGGGTAGCTCAGAGCCGTGCCCGGCCGAGCTGGGTGAAATATCCCCCAAGAAATCCCCAAACTCGGCACAACCGTCCTTCCTGTCAACATCAAATCTGCCCGTTTTCTGCAGTCCGCTTGCTATTTATTGCCACAGATTTACAAAGGAATTCTGCTTTCTTCTTCAGTTTGGGACCCTTTCTGCCTTTCCTGGAGCCCCAGAAAATGAGAGATTTGATGATCTTGTCCAACATGCTGCTGGATTTCCCTCATCACATCCTTTAGGAACAGCACTCCAGCTGCAGAAGCAGTAGCTACTGATCACTGCACGGAGTTTTGCCTTTTGGTATGGAAATCAACTTTATCTACTTCCTGCTGGCAGAGGAAGCTCTGAAGGGTTTGCCCTGTATTATCTGAGCTTTTCCAAACCCCTCTGACATGAGAGACCATTTGAAGCCATGAGAATGTGCAGCACCACATCAGCACTCAGATCCCCGAGCTGCTTCTCCCACTCTGCAACCCAAGAGATTCCTGCAGTTCATGCGGGCTCAGTGAAGCCTCTCTGCCTTCACAAATGGAGCACAAAGATCATCATCTCTTTGCGAGAGAAGAAAAGAGGCAGTTCGGTAATAATGGGTGTGCTCGGGATGCTCTGAGATTCCTTGCTGCTGAATACGGTAAAGCCAAACACCCGTCTGGACACACAAAACCTGCACCAAAGGAGCCCTGGCCAAATCACTCACTCTGTATTGATGGCTGTGCCTTTTAATTTCGTTTGCTCATAAAACTCATTTAATTGTAGACTATCCAAACATAGTTCTAAAATAATAAAAATTTTATTAATCTGAGAAAAAAGACATAAAAACATTTATAAGCCTCTAAAGTTATCACCATAGAAACTCCTCTGGGCTCCAGAAGGCAAAAGCGCTTTACAATTATCTGCTTTGCTATGACACTCACTGTATTATTAAGTTTAATCAAGTGTTAATATTAAATTAAGAGGTTTTAAAAGTACCTCATAGAACAGTCTTTACTGACAGGATATTGGAAGGTGTGGGTAGTCCCCAAAATACTTCTACTCGTTCCTCAGACTGTCATCCACATAACATGAATTATGATTTCAGAGGTGCTACGCAGATCTGTTTCAGCTCTACAAAGAGTATTTAGAAAGAATATTGAAAATAATACAAGCTTGAAAGCAATATCTTAACAAGGGGACTTAAGAAACAGAAATCTGGCTGATATCAGAATCTGACATTAAAAAAAATAAATCATAATTGCTGTAGATTTTGAAATAAAGAGCTGGGAGAAAACAGCAGCCTTCTATGTTCATACCTTGCCTTTAAATATTCCCCTTCTCCAAACTCTTGTGGAAAGACTTTCCAGGTATGAGGGATCTGCCTCCAGGTGAGAGGGGGTTAGAGGGAAGAGGAGCTTTACATCTCCTTTGGTTCTTCCATCACCACATGCCTGCTTCCGCTGTGGTCTTGTTCTCCTCGCTGGAATCGTCCATAGAAAGTAAATCTGACAATTTGGGAAGCTAATTCCCCTTCATTTGAAATAAATCTCACACTGCAGATAGCATTAAATGGAATTATCTGTACAGCAGCATGCTTTAGTTGTGTAACTGCTGCACGTGGCTAACTGCTGCTAGAAAATCCGAACATTAATGCCATTTTTCTGCATAATGAAGAGTGGAAATGGGAGCTGCTCTTTCAAATGCAGTTTGGGATGACAGACACTGATTTGCCCTCACCAAGATGATAGAGTTACATGGTGTTCTAGAGTTCAAGTGATGACTGTTCTCCTAAATATGAATGTCCATATTTAAACTTTTTTTATTTAGCCTTGTGTCTGTCTTTTCTAAGCATGTTTTGGGAGCGTTTTCACTTTCACTTCTGCTTGTTTTATCTAACACTTGATCTAAGTGTTGACCATTTCCACCTGTTATGCTGTGACATTATTTATTTAATACTCAAAGTTAGTCCACACTGTCAGACATAGAACAGAGGTGAATTTGAAGATATCTGTACAGATACTGATGACATCAAACCAGTGTGCTGTTTATTCTGTGACTGCAAAGAGATTTTGATCAAGGCTCAGGATGACCCCAAGGGGAGTTCCAGAATCTGCCAGAGGTGTGCAGTGAGGCTTTGGACCAGAAATCTCATTTTCCCCTTCCTCATGCTGCCTGTCTGTCCTTGGGCTCCCTTGCCTTTGGGGCGTGGGGAGACGTTGCATTTCCAGTATTCATCCATGGAAAAAGGAAATACACAGAGAAAAACAACCTTTCATGGAGTTTGGGGCAAAGATCCTTTAAACAATTTTGCTTTAAACTGTCAGTCAAGAGTCAGTGCCAAAATACCCTGTTTTTGACTTCCACTGGGATGCAGTTTTGTTTAATGAACATTGTAGGCAACATTTCTTTTTCTTATAATCTGCATAAATAGTATTTTGGGAGAAAGTCTAAGAGAACATTATTTAGAAAAAAATAACCTGTTGTTTAAAGAAGAAATGAACTCCACCCCAAACACATGTGTGCTCTCTCCCCATGTAAAACCCCCACTCAGCAATAACCTCCGGCTGAGTCTCTACTAAAACTTGCATTTGCGGATGAGGGAGAAAACCTCATTTGGTGGGATTTTATCCATCTGACCCTGGGAAGGGGCCAGAGGAAGGTCAATACCCAGGCAAAGCCACCTTTCCACGCCTGTGGTACCAAAGCAAGGGTGCCAAAATCCTTTTGCCCGTGTAATTAAAGTTTGCTGTACTAGGGGCTGTTCTTCTGCATCAGACCATTCCCAAGCTATCGTCTTTGAGCCCTCAACACACTCACAACAACTGGCAGAGTATTTCTGAAAACGTGACCCTGCAATTAAACTGTCCCACTCCAGACCCAGAAGGATGAGAGATGTTGTGGAAGACAAGGTCTGTTACACAATACTGGTCAAAAAAACATTAACAATTACAAAAAAAATCACATTATAATGCTTTCACTGAACCACTGAAGAGAAAAAGAACCCACGCATTGCAGCGCACTTGATAAGCCAGAAAAGAAATAAAGGTAAAACTTAAAGAAAACTCCTGCAGAGGACCTTGTGATGGAGTAAAGTGGAGTTTTATATCCATGTTTTAACTAGTGAAGAGGATTCTGTTCGGACTATGACCCTGTCCCTAGGCAACTAAAAGCTGTGCTGTTGTTTATGATGATTAATTTCCCAGACTGTTATGTTTCAAGGTAATAAATTATTTACAACAAACTTCAGCAAAGCTAAATGAGCTCAGACTTGGGAAGACATTTTGAAGGTGTGAAAAGGATTGGGATGAGGGGAGCTAAAATCAAATGACTAGACAAAGAATCCTGTCAGCTCCAGAGGGTGAAAATTGTAAAAGCAGATGTAATGATTGACTGTAAAATATGCATGGGTGAAGTGAAATTTTGAGAATATAGTTTTGATTCGAAGTTTTCAGGACTGAAGCAAAAGGGAGTCTTAAGGTTGTAAAGGTAAGAAGTGGATCTGGTGATGCTACTGAGTTGCACTACTCCAAAAGTGCAAGAAAATCTAAACCCAAGGCATTAAAGCTTCCAGTGAGGATTCTGTGCATTCCCCAGAATGCTCAAACCACGCCTTACAGGGAGATTTCTGGGTTCCACCCAACCCCAGCCTCACATGCAGCAGACTGGGCTCATCCTGTGCTGAGCCACATTTAGAAAACAAACAAACAATTAGGAAAGCTCCTGTTCAATAACATCGGGCAGAACACCCAAACACAAATGCAGCTTAATGGACAAATAAATCTCCCTGTGTTCAATGCACTGAGGCATTTCTGGGAGCCACTGCACTAAGGCCCCATGCCATGGGGAGGAAAAAACATTTATCCAGAGCAGATTTTTTTTTTCCCAGTGAGTGCTGTTAGACTGAAGGGGTCAGAGAACCTACGTGCTGATGTGCTCTACCAATAATTTTTTTAACAGATGTGAAAGAAACTTGACAAATGTTTAAGTAATTAAAATAATGTCCAATTAGTGTATCTTTTCTCTCATCTCCCTTTTCTTTTTTTTCCCCAAATAGATTCTTTGATGCCTTTTTCCTTCAGGTTAAAGAACTTCCCGTTAGTACTACACAAAGCATATTTGGTAAAAAATAAAGTATAAACAGAATATGGAATGGGTTGCCGGGGGAAAGCTAACCTATTTTACTGTTTGGATGGATCACGACACCTTCAGTTAATTTTAAAAAATCTTAGCTATTTGTACTAGGGGATTAAAGTATTATGAATCTCCTCCAATTCCTCACTCGAAGATAAAGTACAGGCAAGTTGTAACCAGCAAATCTATTTTTGAAGCTACAGAACCTACGCTGCACAATTTAAAATGTGTCTACACCCACATAAAGAGCTTCATATTTAAAATATTACAGACTGAGATGCATGGCCGGGTTTGTTTACTTTAAGTCTCACAACAAAGACACACATTAAGTATGATTTAAAACCTACAATGATCAGGAGATACAAGTACTGAGTAATCCCACTTGTACCCGAGGAAATTCAGATTTCTCATTTGCGTGGAGGGAGCAAACAGCAACACACACCTACACAGCACAGGTGTTTCAAAGCCACCTTCTCCAATACCTGGAGAGTTTGCTCGAATTTCTCTCTTCCCCAGACACTAAATGCAACTACACTGATATCTGGAAGGCACGTCAGTGGATTTCTATTTGGGCCATTTTTTAAAAACAAGTCCTAAAATGAGTTTGTTTGGCCAATTTAGTGGTTCCAGTAAAGCACTTTTAGGACACCCTTTTGGTTCCATTTCTATGACTGTTTTAATCATCTGTGCTTTAGATGCACGGTGCTGAGGGAATTCTCATGCACTTGGGGACACAGAGTAATTAGGAAAGTGGCACAGCAGGGGAATAAAAATGATTTCCAAATCTTCAGAAATGAACCAGCCTCTGTTGCTCTGCTGTTTGGAGTTGCTGTAGAAGCACCCAAGCGAAAAGCACGAACAACGAATCAAAAGAGCGCCGGGTATTATAAATAATTAAAATTTCTGCCCTATCATTTCTCAAGGCTCATAAGAAGCAAGGACGTGCAACCAACTGGGTCAGATAAATGAATCCATTCACACAGCTGGTAAAAGAGGCTGCCTGAGCATAGCTGATGTGCTGGGGTAGGAATATTTGAGCAGGTGTAATTATACTAATGATTTATTGAATGTTTGATTAATTGGAAATTAAGTGAATGCACAGTGGCAGAATTGTCATAGCAAATCGTTCAGCTGTTTGGTTAAAAGGTGCTCAATCTCCCTTCAGTAAAGCAATTAAGAACATCCTAAATCATGGAAATGAATTATCTGTGCAGAATTATCTGATGTAATGATACTCTTGCACACAAACTGAAACCTACGAACGAACCACCCTAACAAGAAGCGAATTCATGAACTTGAAACACAAATACCTTACGGTGCTCATTAAAACAAGGGCCCTCCTGACTTCCCGAGATACCGTGGGGGAGAGGAAGATATGTAGAGTTATCAGAATAAAATCCGAGTCCAGAAAGCCTAGAAACCTCTGGAAGAGGCTCACATTGCAAGTGATTAATCAATTAATTATTAGCAAAGCCACATCCCAGGTAAGTCTTTGTTTTCATGTTTTCAATGAATTAGAGTAACTGAAGAACCCCTACTGCTTCCTTATTCAAATCTTTCAAGCAAAGAACCTGCCAAAATAGAGTTCTGATGTTCCTTTTTCATTCTGAGTTCACCGATTGCAAGTCCACTCCAACACAAAATTACCTGAGTAATCACTTAGCTTGGGATATTGAAACCCAGCTGCTCCCTGACATTTTTGGACCAAACATTCCCATTTGGATCCATCCAGGATGTCTTGCAACAGCTTTTTGGTAGCGTGCTTAATAGGAAAAAAAGCCAAGTCCCTTCATAACTGGGATATTATCAAAAGATTAAAATTATACAATGCAAAGCCAGAATCAGAACATGCAAATGAGCAGTCAGCCTGCAGCAGGTAATTATCAGATAATAGGTTTACTATTCTTATCCTTTCAAGTATTTGGTAAGGCAGTTCAGAAAATTTTAGAAGAGAACAGCGAGCCCACAGCTAGTTCTTGGAACAGAAGATTTCTTTAGGAGGTCTACCAAAAATAAACATTAATTTACTACTAATATTGATCGATTTAAGGGAGCCTGTCGGGATGTGGATCAGGAGCCCAGAGCCACACTGCAAACCCAGGCTAAAGGCAGGAATTGACTTTTTTCTCGTGTGTGAGCAAGGTGTTTGTGTGGGTGGGACAGTGGTGTCAGCTCTGAAAAGCTCATTGCCGGGGCCTCTGCTCTTGCAATGCTTCTGCTCGGCTTCAGGACATTCATGTGCAACAGCTAAATCACAGCAACCTAAAACAAGCTCTTTCCTATAGAAAATTGGGGGTTATTTCCTAACTAGTCTATTTATAGAAAAAAAAAATCCTTTATTCATACAAAGCAAACATCTCTGCTTAATTTCTAACCACAGCCATGACCTAAGAGAAACTGGCAGCTACAGAAGATTTGAAGATGCTCATATCTAATCACACTGACTTTCCCACAAGGCACTAATTATGTCATGATGCAAACCATACAAAGTCTTCAGTTTAGGCAGAGAGTTCTAATGATCAAAACTGAAAACAGAAATAATCTGTTACACAAGAAGAAATCACCTTGTGCTATGTTTTCTCCATCTAGCCCCTAAACAGGGCCCTTCTATCCACTTTTTTTTTTTTCTCCTTGTGGGAGGGAAAGGGTGGCAGCCCTGTGAGCTTGCTGCAAGTCAGCAAAGCTGCAGAACTGAAGAGAGATCAAGAGAGCTGTGTCCTGCTCCTCGTGCTCTCCCTCCCAACCTGGAGAGCTCCTTCAGCAGCACTTGAGGACACTCCATGCTGTACACAGGGAAATGGAAGCCACTCGACTGAGTCGAGAGTGGAGCAGGTCTGGGCCATCACACAGCTCCTCCTCTCCCACTCTGTGGCAGAATCCTCTGATCCCCATTAACAGAAAAGCTTAATTAAAATAAAATTAGCGCTCTATGCTCTCCCCGCTGTCCTCCCTGCTGTGAAAATCTACTGGTACACCGACTCGTAATTATCAAATTGACTTATCTAAAAATGTGTTCTTGGAATTGCCATTTATCACATTTTGCTCTCCAGTCAGGCTGGCTCTTTGCCAGTTCAACAAAAAGAACCACCACCCTTCCATCCACACAAAAGATGCCAATATCGAGATCACTGCTGAGCTCCAAATTCTGTCAAGCAGCTGAAATAGTGCTCATGGTTTTACATAACCCTAAAACTATAAAACCACGTGCAGAATTGATAATAGCATGCCAAAACACAAGAAATAGCACACACAGCCAGCAATCCATTCACAGAGAAATCTCCCCAAGTCAGAAACACTAAATATTGTAGGTTATTTCCAACAATTATCAACTCATCCTTGTGCTGTTGTATGTGGCAGGGCCTGATTCCCTTTCCTCGAGGAAAACAAGAGGGATGTGACCTTATTGCTACTGAGACGGCAAAGTTTGAGAAAATAAATTTGAGTGACTCTGAAACCACTTTACTCATCTAGCAGCTGGAAAAAAGCCTTTTCCAAATAGAAACTCTCCATCTAACACTCTCCTGCACCAATAACAGGACAAGATGTTTCTCTGCTGACAAGAAAGAAAAATACATGATGGACGACAGGTAAGACACAAAAAATGTGGTCTGACAAGGTTTAAAAGAAATAAATACTAATAATTCAGGTGATTTCTCAGATGTGGTATGTTACATATGGAAAGCTGCAGAGGAAATAAGATGCTTCAAACCTTTTTTCATAAACTTGTATGAATAATTCCACTTCTATCTGGCTAATGGCACAGATGTGAATAGGTGTTACTATTGAAATCACCCTGCACACAGTAATTACACACCACAAACTGGTTTTTAACGTGGGATCAAAAGGGGCTCTCCTTTGATAAATGCACTGAAACATCAAAAATTTGTATCCACCAGCTAAAAGAAGGAACAGATAATGGGTCAGCTTAGAAAACAGGAGAACATCAGTTAGTTCAGCATTTAATGAAATCCTCAGGTTTCTCAGTAGTAGGGAGGTAAAATTCTGGATAAACCGACCACAAAAACATACTGGAGATTTTGGATTGCAAATAACTTTGAAAAATCTGACACAGCAATAAAGAGATTACCATTTGCTAGAAGGAAGGAATAAAGTGCTGATTTCTTTTGACTCAAGTTTGACATCTTTGCTTTAAAACAATGCACATTCTTTAACTGAGTTCGATCTCTTCCCAAAAGCTAACTGCAAGTGTCCAAATTTTCTCCTAAAACCCATATATATATGTATATATATATATACATACATATATATATACACGTGGGTGTGTATATATATATAAATATATATACATCCACACTCTTAGCAATACACCACAGCATGGCCCAGGAGATCACCAACAACAAGGAGCATGGTTTGGCCACTCAGAAACCTTTCCACTGCTTCCACTGTCTTAAAAGTTCGGGGAATAGATGCCTAGGTATTTTTATTTTTTTTTCCCTGATAGTGACTAGCCAGGCCACAGTGGCTGAAAAACCTAGATTTGGTTGTAGACAGAGCTGTGGATACCCTTTTCCACTTCTCTCCGCTTAGTGGGCACAGATTTAACTGGTATTTGAGAGTCTGCAAACGCTCCTTTTCCTTCCTAAATAAATCCTACCATTCCAGTGGTTAAATACATGAACACAGCCCCCCATAAATGTACTCAACGAGAGGTGATGGGATTTCTCTCATGAACTCCTGCCCACTGGGAACACCAGTGACCCACTTGATAACAGGATTACTGTTAGATCCACGGGATTACTGACTAGCCAAGATTTTCAGGAGAAATTTTAATTTCCTCATTAGGGACATACTTCCCAACATAGGCCCTTGCAATTTTACAACAGAAGGCAACGACTTCCATGAACTATAAGCGGTCCTGTTTTGGGATCTCGCACACTTTATTTTCCAATTTTCCATTCAGTTTCTTGTTCTTCTCATTCCAGTAACATGGGCTGTGTCTCACTGCAACAGTGCCAGCACAGAGCGCGTGCCTGACATCATAAAAACAATCAAAAACCTCACTTTAAGACAGAACACACCCGTTGTTTACATGACCCATTAAATATTGAAACGGCGGCAGAGCACAAACAGCGTAACTCATGCAAATCCTCTGGTTCTCAAGTCACGGCACAGACAGCTACAAATCCCTGTAATCGCTGGGCTTCCTGCAGCACCTCGAGCTGGGTGCCTGGGAGACTCCCAGAAAATGAGGGTTCACGGATGGGATGCGCTGCCCAGCTCCTGGGGTATTCCTGCTCCCCACGCCACCAGGCGCCAAACTTTCAAACCAACCCCCAGGATTTAATCCTGACGACATTTTTGACATTTACATGATATTTTTCATTTTTTGTTACTCCAAGGAAAAACAAGTGGGGGAAAGAATAAAGGATCTCTCGTTTCCAGACCATCATTTACAAAGGCTGGGCTGGCTTTGTGGAAGTGTTTTTATGCGGCAATTTTTGATTTAGTATAGAATTATAATCAGCAAATAAGTAAATACATTGGTAGACTCTGTAGTTTATAAAGGGAGTCATCAGAAAATAACACTTCACATATTTTATGTTTTATTAACAGACAACAACAAAAAACTGAAAACACTCTTACCCCACCTACTTCAGTCTTGGTGCTTATTTCCAGCATCCAGCAGAGTAAAATCTTTGCCATGTAAATAGATTTATTCCTACATGTGTACATTAACCTCAGTTGACAGCGTAATAAGAAAACTGTATATAATAAGCATCAAAATAAACTTTTGCAGATATTTTTATCTGCTCCCAGAAATCAGTTTTCCCTATTAAAGAATTTTAAAAAAAACTTTGGGAGCTTTTTTTCCCTAGTGTTTTTTTGATAGTAAGTGATGCTTTCTGTATTGAATTAGCTGGAAAAATTACAGTTAAACCATATCAACTTGGTGCTTTATAAGGGGAAAACCGATTGTGAAAATATTGTTTTCTTTCTTCCATGCACTTAAGTATTTTGCATGTTTTATCTGGAACCATGCAGTTAAATTTAGCATCAATTTAGAAAAGAGTGAAAACTCAGACATAGGAAAATTCTAGAGCAAAACATAAGCAAACATCACCTTTTCTTATTTTGCTTCAGTGCACAGGAATCAGATACCATAAAAAATCTGCATACTGATAATAAATAGATTTCTTTCCTCATCCAGCTCCAACATTCCCCATACTGAAACTGGTAATTTTGCAGAGAATATTGAAGGCCAGCAGTTCTAAACTCTTTTCTGTTTGAAAACCTGGAAGTGCTTCAGAGAAGCATTTTCTCTGTGACACCCAGCCCTCTGCCCATCACCCATTTGATTATAGACAATTATCATTATGATTATAGACAATTATCATTATTATTGTCAACAACAATGCAGCCACACAAACACTGAAAACCAGTGAGGAATGTTTCACTTCAAGTTGGAATACAAGACTGATTTAAGTGCTCAAAGCTCCTTGGAAATGTGCCCCACATTTCCTCCTCTGTGTTTGCAACAGAGGAAATTCCAAGGTCAGAGCACCCAGAGAGCCCCATGGCACTTTGAATCAAACTCTTGGGAGAGCCCCATCCTTACTCTTTCTTTTCCTGCTTCCACTCAAAGGCAAGTCAGCATTTTATGTCTGGAATAACGTGCTTGGGAAAGCATTAAGAAATGTGTTCTTGATTAAAAAATCCACCATATTCTATAGAACTCTAAAGGTGTTTGACTTTTCCCTTATAAGAGCACCAATTATACTAAAAATGAGATTCTACTTCAGATCATCTTAAAAATTTAAAAAAGAAAAAATCTAAAATCACTGGCACCCTTAATGTGTAAAAGAACCCAGTACAGTGTTACAATTGTCCCAGAAATTATTTCCAGCATCCAGATAAACCATAGTCCCCTAAAGATGGCCAGAGAGGCCCTGACACATGGTGAAAAGATTGTTTTGATACCATCACAATCTGTACCCAGGCTCCTTCCCACTCATCCATGAAACCCCTTCCCAAAAAACAAGTTAAGAAACTTGTTAAGAAATTGTTTAAGAAACAATTCAAATATTCAAACCTGCAGCTCAAACAGGGAGGAACTAAAGAGACCAACAGCAGCAGCCACAAAAGCCTGACCCCAAGTCCCTGTCAAGGGTCGGAACAGACAACAAAATACCATTTATTCCCAAGGACCTGCTCCCTAAATAGCAGTCCTGCTGCATGGAATATTTCACCTTCTGGCCAAGCAACTGATGACCTGTGCAAGAGGGGAAAGTGCCCCACCAGTACGAGTTCCCTGCTGCGAACCCAACCTCAGCAGGAGGGGCACGGAGCTGGGTGCCAGCTGAAAACAGCCCAGGGTGCAAAAGCGAGGCACCAAGGGAACTTTTTCTCTGTTAATTAACGTGAATTTATTGTTCACATTTAATACAAAGTTAGTAACTCTCCAAACCATCATAGAAATGATAGGGCACTTTTTCCCCTTTTATCCCTTTTTGCGTTTATTACTGCTTGCATTGTGTTTGCAACATTTTCACCATCACTACATAGAAATGGAAATTGTTTTGTTGCCTTGTGCCTACTACTCAGTATGTTAAGACTTAAGACTGAGATAACATGAAATTTCCAAACGCAGACTATTAAAGAAATAATCTAAAAAACTGCATATGTAAGAATTACAGAGAATTTTTAAGGCAGCTGCACGTTGCCATAAATGCATGTTTGTCTAAATAAAACAAAATCTTTAAAGGACAGGCACAGAGAATTTCCAAATCACATGACCTCAGAATATCAGTTGCTTTTTTGTGTTCATACTGAAGAGAACCTGGATCTTCTAATTAAACGTCAGGATTGATTTCCCATTTTCGAGTTTGAATTTAGTGGATCTGCTTCACAAAAACTTCCAATAATAAAACATTAATTTAAAAAAAAAAAAAAAAAGTAAAAAGAGACAAATTAAATACTGTTTTGTCCAAGAAGTTAGGAGTTGCCCAAAAGGATGGTATATTCACCATTTCAGTATGACTGATTTACTATCAAGGTATTCTGATGAAGACAACTGATGTAATCTGTGTAATTAATCTATGTCAACTCAGAGATTCTTATCTCCATAAGAAATTGGTAAAGATAAGAAGAATTGATTTCCTGCCCCTCCCATCTCTCAGGTGTTTGAAGACAGCACTGCTGGTTTGTTATTTGCTGCAAAGAAACACTTCACCAATATATTCACCAAACGTACAAAGCATTTACCAAAGGCACAAGGTATTTACCAAATGTACAAGCTATTTACCAAATGTACAATATATTTACCAAAGGCACAAGGTATGTACCAAAGGTATTTACCAAATGCACAATGTATTTACCAAAGGTATTTACCAAATGTACAATATATTTACCAAACGTACAATGTATTTACCAAAGGCACAAGGTATTTACGAAAGGTATTTACCAAAGGTATTTACCAAACCCACAAGGTATTTACCAAAGGCACAAGGCTGAACCATCATCTCCACATTATCATCACACAGAAAATAGGAAACTTAAATGAGTGACCAGCGGCAGAAAGTTCTGTGTGAATACAGAAGTGCCTAAACTGAGAATTACACCCCTCTCACATCAACAATAGCATCATTTGTCTGCCTCAAATTAAAAAAAAAAACAAACCAAAAAACAAACACAGGGATCATTCTAAAAAATGAAAAATTAAGCCAGTTCAAAATGACCATTTTTATGTGCCTACATGACAAGCTGTTTTTAGAATAATAATAATAAATAAATAAACAAACAAAACTGTCCTGTGACCTAATAAACAATTCCACCTGTCCTGAGGCGTTACAGCAACAAACTGTACTTGGAAGTTATGGAGGAAAAGGAACAAAGCAAATCATGCATAGAAATCTACCAAGAAAAACCAGAGCATCAAAACATCGCAGAATCCCAGAATGGTTTGGGTTGGAAGGGACCTTAAAGCCCCCCCAGTCCAACCCCAACACCTTCCCCTGTCCCAGGCTGCTCCAAGCCCCATCCAGCCTGGCCTTGGACACTGCCAGGGATCCAGGGAAAGCCAGCAGGACACTCCAAAAACTTTTCCTAAGGAGAACAGAAGAGGAATTCGGCCTCAAAAAGCCAAATTCTCCATCCAATTCACTACCTGGGTAATTAGCTCCCTTCAGGCAATATCCAGTCCTTGCACTGCACAGTCATTTCAGCATTTTCAAAAGGAATTAAACTGTTTTAATTACCAAGAAAAAAGTGGTGAGATATTTTAGGAACCTCTTTTCACTGACTAGTTCTTAGCATGAAATATTAAGTTAGAAGATAAGCTCTAGTAAGACACAGTTTATTTCTTTTTCTACAAGATAAAGTCCCTGATGTAACTCTGAATCTCTGTCAGCTTGTTTATTTTTTTAATTTCCCACTTCACGACAGGTAAATATTTAATATCACTGGATGACTTATTCATGGTGAAAGATCTTTCAGGATTCTCAAGTACTCAGTACACTAACAGAAATGCAATTAAAATAATTTAGTTAAAAGCTGTAAATTGTAACTCCACATCGCACACACACCTCCATTCCCAGCTCTACAGGCTCAGCTCAAAGCCACATTCAAAATACAACATCCAGACACAAAAATTCCTTATGCACTAAAGCCATATTAAAATGTCATGGATTTCAACTCCATTAAGCCTTAAACAGTTTATTAAATAATTAGAAAACACCAAAAATGTGTCTCTTATTCCTTCAAAGAGCGCTGTTATGAAAGGGATGATACATACTAAATGTAACCTAAATTTTTAACAGATTCTTAAGCACAAATAAAAAACAGAGGTCAGCCTGATGGGATAAAAACAACAGGTAGAAACGGAATAAAAAAGTCTGTTGTCAAAGACTTTACATTAGCTACTGAGAAAATGCAGATTAGGAAACTCAGTGTAAGGAAAACAGAACAAACAAAAATCAAAAACTGAGCCAAACTTCATTATAGAATTTGCCAATTCTGAGCTTTGTTGCCCAAGTTTAGAGATTTCCAAGGACAGAGCCACAGCACTTGGGTTAATCAGCTCTCTGGACAAGAAAACAGGAATGGTACTCCAGTTAGCTTGACCCACACACAGTGAGCTGAACCAAATAAACCCACAATTTCCAGTTCCTGTAAGAACTGATTCTCCAGCTGTGGGCAGAATGCAGTTGGATCTCATTAATGGCTCTAACAACTCGAACTTCCCTTTCCACAGACTATCAACACTTGTGTGTCAGTCATTATAACACAACATGCGACAATTCTGATAAAAAGTTAAATGCCAGCAATGGTGACTGGACTTTAGATTTCGAATGTGCTCATGGGATCCATGGAATTGTGTTAGCAAGTGAGGAGATCCAATACTCTGAGACAATGCTCATTATCATTGCAGCAGACCGGTTACAGGGAACAACACAGCCCAGGCAAGCTCTGATTTATTACTAAAAACCGCTTTTTTATAATATCTACACAAGAAAAAGCAGCTTTCCCTGCACACAGCCACGGCACTTACACCCCCCACCTGCTTTTAGGCTTGCCAGTCAGAAAATCCCCTTTAACTCCCCAAGCTGCAGTAAATGAATGCCTGGCTGAGGAGCCAGGTCCTGTGCCGTGCCCTGCAGGCCACACGAGTCAGCCTTGAACCAACGGGATAGAAAAAGCAAGTTAATAGTTCTGGGTCTCTGCTTTATCCCCACGAGTTTCTCATTTCAGTTTCACAGTAAAAGACTCCACTGCTAATTTCACCTCCCCTGTATAAATGTCAACCATCCTGTATTAGCCCGTCCCTTAGGGACTCCCTGCAAATGTTTTTTTGTGAACAGTATTGTAACAGCGACCTCGCTGTGAAAGCCCAAGTTGTTCGGCAATCACACACCCTGCAATAAGTAAAGATAAATAAATAAACCCCACTGTTACAGGTAATAAAGCTGCTCAGATAAATACTCTTAAGCATAACAATCGTATTACAGAACAAAGCAAATCTCAGCAAAATCAAATGCTTTAGAAATGGAGGGGTTTGTGGTGCACTGCTCAGTGTAGTAATGTATTCACTTGTGCTCTGAACAAATTAACAGAATTGCTTTTATGAAAGAATTTCATCATGACTAGTACAAAAATAAATAAAATAAACTCTGTTTTCAAAAGCATCATCCCAGAACAATTCACCTACTTATCACCAAATCCTTCAAGCTGGTTTTGTATTATAGCATTCATATTCCTGCTTTGAGAATTGGCTACCCCAGCTCTTCTTTGCTCATTATGAACAGAAATAAATAAATATAAAGGAAATCCTTATCAAGATACATAAATCCAGCACTAATCCTCTCCCTCTAATAAAATAATCTAATACAAATAATGCCTAAATGACACCAAGAGTTCGGGGAGAAAAGGAAGAGGGAGGTGAAAGAGTAAAAGAAAAGCACTGAGGCTTCTGTCACACTCAGGGCACTTGGTCACAAAAAGCACTCTCATTTTAGGGTGAAGTGTTCAGAAACAGCGTTTAGGACCAGTTTCCAGAGGCCAGCATGAAAAGCAAACTGCATTTTGTAATGCATTAAATTAATTTAATCTCTTCATTGCCTGGTTCTTTTGTGATTCCTAGAGAAAGAGCAGCTGCCGTCACATACATGGATTTAGTGCAACATATAAACACGGAACTGCAGTCCTGTTTTAATGTATTACAGAGATGTGGCCATCAGAATGTTTCCATTTTTCTTACATGCAACAAACAACAGTGAAGAAAAGAAGAAGAAAGAGGAAGAGTGGCCAGAGAGAAGCCATTTTTATGAATTGTGCTGTGCAAAATGCTCGCAAAAATAGTTACAGTGGAGTGAGAATTAGCCATGTTAAAGAATCATACACAGGTAGTAGAAAAAGTTATTTTGGTGTTGTATCAGATCTAAAGCAAGGATAATAAACACGCAGAAGAGCTGTGGTGACAGTGCAATAATGGAGCCCAGACCACGGCTTCTGCCGAAGGTGAACAGGCCTTAAAATAACCTAGAAGTTCTTATGAAATGAAGTCGCTGGGGGTGAGGAATAAACCCAACACCTATTCCATTTCTAAAGGAAAAGGGATTTACTGGCAGGTGTGTTCTTGAGCCTGCAGTGCCATCGTCTGGCTGTGGGAGCCATATCATCATGGGGTGGGGAAGACAAATATTTAAATCTAAAAAAAAAGGACAAAGCTCAGTACTGTGCACATTTGTAAAAATACATGAGGGGAGTTGTAGTATTTACATGGAAAAGTGGTGAATACATAAATGAAAATATCATTCTCAAGCAAGGACAGAATGTGAGAGCAGAACATTCAAATCAGCTGATTAAAACCGTGGCTAAAAATGCCATGTAATCTACAATCATGCTTGCCTTGTTGGTTTTTGTTTTCTCTTTGTTTGTGGAGTTATTAGCTTAAACTTTCAGATATGTAATTTGAAAAACATTGCTAAATAGTTTATTATTAGGGACCTCAAAGGCAAATGCACAAAGTGATATTTCATTAATTAATAGACTACAACAATCATATATTTTGAAGTATGTATCTTGTAACATTTAAACCACATGTAATTGACTCTGTGCTTCTCTATGTTGGGGGGGGGG